>JAJQKJ010000783.1:0-130682 GCA_029574335.1 Rana kukunoris | reverse complement strand
AAAAGAAAACACATAAAAGACAAAAATCACTCTGCAAAAACAGTCCCCAAATATCTCAAGACACGTCACAAACAAAACAAACGCTAATAAACAACAGAACAAAAGCACCTTGCTGTATAGGAAGGGATACAAAGGGATGTTACTTTTGCAAAGGAAGTGCGTGTGTCTTGTCTATTTATGCTGTTTGCGTAGTTCACTAATTTGCCTAGTCACTTCCAATTTCACTGATTGCGTCGTTGAGTTGTGAGCATGCGCACAGAGGTGCTGACCATGGTCTGCTTCAAGCGCGCATGCGCGAGCCGGCCGGGCCCTTCATTTGCATGGGGTCACCGCTCATTTCAATGTAACACGCCCACGTCCTTCCCAATTTGTATTACTCTGCCTTGCGCCTCTGAAATAACGTTGCGCAGGCGCAAATTTCTGCGTAAAACCGACGAGAATAGGGTGATTGCGCCGCTACATTGTGCCAGTCTAACATAAAGGCGGTGCGCTACGCCGGTCCAATAATGCGCAGATGTACGTAGGTTTAAGGACCACTGTTCTGCTTCAGCAATCTAGGCACTGAAAGTGTGATCTATATAACTGATCCAGCTGTGGTGAGATGGCTTACAGTACAAAGATGAACAAAACTTTTTTATTTTATTTTGGATAGAGTAAGGACCCTGCACTCCATGTGACAGAACCGGAGCTGTCCATAGCCCCGTGTATGCTATGACATGAGCTACCCATAGCTCACCCAGGGCAGCTTCAGAAGTAGAACCAAGCAGCGTGGAAATGGAACAGTGAACAGATGCTGCTGGGGAAGGGGGATTAAAGTGTTGCTTTGTCCTCCATTGCCAAATCAGCTTCACTTTAAATCTGAAATAGCCAGACCTGACAAATAAAAACCTTTGGCATTTATGTAACAGGTTGATTTCAGTCCTTTGTTATAACGAAGCTGCTATTTCACAATAGAATAATTTGATGTTCTTAAACAAAACAATGGTACAAATGCCAATTCTGGATCAGTTTATTATTTCACGACATTCCTTTTAGGTATTGAATTGAAATATGTAAATAGATTAAATGAGTGCAGCTTAAAGGTATTTAAGGTTAAGTGAAAAACATTAACTATCTTGTTCCACTGACATCTGAAAGTCGGTATATATTAGGCAGCTAATAAACATGTTGTCCCTGAAGTTGATGTGTTGATAGCAGAAACAAATAAACATCACAGTCAGGGGCGGACTGACAACTCATGGGGCCCCCGGGCAATAGGAGATTATGGGGCCCCCGGGCAATAGGAGATTATGGGGCCCCCGGGCAAAAGGAGATTATGGGGTCCCGGGCAATAGGAGATTATGGGGCCCCTAGGCAATAGACATACAGTAAACATACACAGTATACACACACAGTGTATTGGGCTGTGTAGCCATAGACCGGTCAGGGTGCTTATGCTGACCTGAAGCCAAAAGCACCTACAATGGGCATGTGAGCAAAGGAACTGGATCATAGAGCAATGGAAGAAGGTGGCCTGGTCTGATGAATTCCGTTTTTTCTTTTACATCATGTGGATGGCCCAGTGCGTGTGCGTCACTTACCTCGGGAAGAGATGGCCCCAGGTTGCAGTATGTGAAGACAGCAAGCTGGTGGAGGCAGTGTGATTCTTTGGGCAATGTTCTGTTGGGAAACCCTGGGTTCTGCCATTCATGTGGATGTTACTTGACACATATCACCTACCTAAACATTGTTGATGACCCTACATGAAAATGTGGGTATTCCCTAATGGCAGTGGCCTCTTTCATTATGATAATACACCCTATGCTGTATTTGAGGTGTTAACTCGGCCTCTAAATTCTTCAAATCTCAATCCAATTGAGCATCTGTGGGATGTACTGGAAACATTTTCAGTCTGTTACAGTGACAAATGTGCTATTTCCATTACAAACGCTACTTTTACAGAAGGTCCGAAAGTTTCTTAGCATACACACGCTCAAGTTTCTCGTCGGAAACCAGCCAAATTCGACTCCCGTCGAGAAAATAGAGAACCTGCTCTCTTTTTGGCTCGACGAGTTTCTCTACGGTTTTCTCGGCAAAAATGTACACACGACCGGTTTTCTCGGCAGAATACGTCTCCCATCAAGTTTCTTGATGGATTCTGCTGAGAAAACCGGTCGTGTGTATGGGGCCTCAGAATTTAAAGGATAGGCTCTGCTGCTAACAGATTTTCAGAAGTCTAGTGATGGTGACCATGCCTCAAAGGGTCAAGGCTATTTTGTCCTGGGACCTGTTCAATATTAGTTGGATGGTCGTAAAGTTATGACTGATTTTCTCCTCAAGCCTTTTTGGCTAATTGAAAGGACAAAAAAACTTTTCACCACCTTGTGATAAATGGCAGGTCAAGCTCAAACCGTCTTGTAACAATGACACTCTCAGGCGGCGTACACACGACCGAGCTTCTCGGCAGAATCCAGCGAGAAGCTCGCTGGGAGACATATTCTGCAGAGGTTCTCGGTCGTGTGTACACTTCCGACGAGCGTCCCGTCAGGAAGCTCGTCGAGCCAAAAAAGAGAGCACGCTCTCTTTTTCCTCGTTGTTCAATGAGGACTTTGGCTCAACAAGCTATGACTAAGCATCGGTTGTCGATGTGAAACGCGTCAGCTTTTGTTACCCCACTGTTTGCTGTTTTTGCTGTTTTAGTTTTTTGACTGGAATAAACAGGCACTATTTTTAAGTCTTTTCATCCATTGGAGTGCGGCTGTCCATTTTTCTTTCCTTATATTGCACCACGCATTGCCTGCACCCATTCGGGTTTTTGAACTTTACTCACCACTGAAGAGTGTCATCTGGAGCGGCGGTTTTCCCTTTATTTTGGCTCAACAAGCTTTTCCGACCGCTCACCGTAACCTCGTCGGGCGGAACGATGAGTTTAGACCGACGAGGTTCTCGTACGTGTGTACCCGGCCGTAGCCTCACCCTGCACAAAGATTTTCAAGCTTGCGGGACCACAATCGAAGTGCCAACAGACTGAGAGCAATTGTCACTGATTTTACTTAACAAAGAAATTATCTATAAAACATTGGTTTATTGAAAAAAACATATTTTAACATATATTGTATGTGTGTGTGTGTATGTGTGTATATATATATATATATATATATATATATATATATATTATAGAGCATTACCCCCAGATGAGCTGCTGGATTTTTGGGCAGTGGATTTTTGGGCAGCACATTACCTCAGGGCTCCTCCGAAATTCCTAGGGGTGAATGATGCGTATTGCATGTAGTAGAAGTAAAGGAATGTCCACGACAGGTGCTCTTTATTACCCAGCCGCGTAAAAACAGTAAATTTGTGGTGAGGAAAGTAAAGTTGAAGAAGAAAGGAGAACAGCAGATTCAGGAGTGACAATAGGAAACAGTCCTGCTCCCAAGCGTAACACTTCTGTGCTCCACTCCTGCCAGAGTGGTTTAATCGTACCCAGACAGGCCTCTGTCACTGACCTGGCAGCCGGAGTATCGCTCGGACAATTTGTAGGATAAAGTCTCTGCCACAGACCCTCCTTGGTGAGCCTCAGAAAGGTACCTCTGCCACAGGCCCTCCCTGGATAGAATTCTTGCAAATGTCCCTCCTTGGATAAGTTACGCCTGGATCTTCTTCAACTTGTCGCCCAGGTGCAGACTGACAGGTGATCAATCCCTCAGTGTGCAGCTACCTTGATCCCCAGTGGTTTGTCCAGGCCCTTTTGGACCGCCAGCCTCTCAATGGCACTCCTCAGACTGACTCCCCACCGAACAGCAATACAGCTTGGGATCTTCAGAAGTGGGAACCCAGTCACTCACTGGGTTCCCTTCGCTGTTCAGATGCTCCGGGGCAGCATGGCTCCGGAACCAGGAACACAGCGTGGAATGTACGCCTAGGCCATAGCGCCGGGGCGCCGTGATGTGGCCACCCTAAAGGTGGGTGCCACACTGGACGAAGAAGAGCCAGAACCAATGGCGTCTGTCTCATAAATACCTCTCCCCAGCATGCACAGTGAGGACAACCCCTCCTGATTGGCTGCTGGGAAAGAGCACCCAAACCTTAACTCCACTGCTGCCACCTGCAGCATCGGGGCTGGAAGAACAACCCAGCACAGCAGAATGAGCCCACAGCACAGCCAAGCTGAGACAGAGACCCTGTTTTGCACTCAACAATCTGGATCAGAGTTTAAAGGGGTAATTCCCCCAAAAAACTTTTTTTTAACATTGATTGAGGCTCGTTATGTCAAGGGGAATCGGGTGTTTTTTTTTTAGAAACAAAGTAGTACTTGCCGTTTTACAGATGCATCGTCTCCGTCGCTTCCGGGTATGATCGTCTGGTCTGGGCGTGCCTATTTGATTGACAGGCTTCCGACAGGCTTCCGACGGTCGCATACATCGCGTCACTAGTAGCCGAAAGAAGCCGAGCGCCGGTGCGGCTCTATACTGCGCCTGCGCACCGTCGTTCGGCTACTTTCGGAAAATCGTGACGCGATGTATCCAACCGTCGGAAGCCTGTCAATCAAATAGGAACGCCCAGACCCGAAGACCATACCCGGAAGCGTCGGAGACGATGCATCTCTAAAACGGTAAGTACTGCTTCGTTTCTAAAAAAAAACACCCGATTCCCCTTGACAAAACGAGCCTCAATCAATGTTAAAAAAAAGTTTTTTGGGGGAACTACCCCTTTAACTACACTCTGATCTACCCTTAAATTTAACTAGCACCAGTACATCAAAGTACACAGGCACTACATCTATATAGATAGATATGGAGAGAGGAAGAGACACTAAAAAGGGGGTTTGTAAAGGCATATACTTGAAAATGACACAAACTTACCTAAGGGTTCTTTCACACAGGCATGCTCTGCTTTGCTCCATTCAGCAGGGGATTCGTGAGCAGATGCATGACCAGACAGATGTCAGTTTTGTCACAATTTGTTGTTCACATTTTGACAGCGGGCTTTGGTGGACCTATGGGTTGCCAAATGTAAATGGACTTGTGTCCATTTACATCAGGCTACATCTTTCTCTGGTCACTGGATATTATTTTCTTGAACAAAACTGCATAAAACTGTTGTTTTTTTTTTTATAGCAATGTGTAAAGCAACTGCTTTTGAGCTACATTATTTATATACATTTGTTTACTTTACTTTTAGGGTTCAAGAAATGGCATTGCCAAGAGGAGCCGTACCCCACCAACAGAAAAAAATAATTTTGCTTTCAACAACCAGGGTTACGAAGGCAGTCAACATGACCTGACCTTGTCATCTTCTGTGGTGATAGGAATTGTAGGCATGACATGCCACTCATGTGTTCAGTCGATTGAAGGAAAAATCTCCAAGCTGCCAAGCATTATTAGCATTAAGGTCTGCCTGGATCAAAACAATGCCACTGTAAACTACATCCACTCAGAAATAACCCCTCAGAAGATCTGTGAAGAGATAGAAGACATGGGCTTTGATGCTAACATACAAGAGATGATGGCACCACCGAAGGGCATGAGTTACAAAGAAGAGGTGATCAAGATCAGGATAGAGGGCATGACGTGTCAGTCTTGTGTCAACACGATTGAAGGGAAAATTGGGAAACTTCAAGGTGTACAAAAAATCAAGGTGTCCCTTACAGGCCAAGAAGCAGTCATTGTGTATGATCCACTGTATATTCAACCAGAAGAGCTTAGGAATCACATAGATGATATGGGATTTGTGGCTTCTCTTAGGAGTAAACCTGACCCATTAAAGCTTGGAACAATTGACATTGAACGTTTGCAAACTGTTCCTACACAATGTAAGGTTTCAGACTCTGGTGGCGCTGTCAGTGATGGTCAAACAGCAGTAATGACTATTGGTATAGAAGGGATGCACTGCAAATCTTGTGTCCATAATATTGAAGGGTCCATATCGGACCTTTCTGGTGTTCAGAGTATAAAAGTCTCTCTTGAGAACAAAAATGCTCTTATATGTTTCTTTAAAAATGTTACTAACCTAATTACTGTGAAAGAGGCAATTTGAAGCACTTCCTCCTGGAAATTTCAAGGTTATCCTTCCATTGGAAGACATTTTAAGTCCTGCAACAAAGTTAAAATCTAAGTATCATTCTTCCTATAAACAAGGCCCCAAACAGTTACCAGCATGGCCTTAATCAGCATTATAGGAATGACCTGTGGATCTTGTGTATCCTCTATTGAAAATATGATCTCTCAGAGAAAAGGAGTGCTGTCCATATCTGTTTCTTTAGCTGAAGCAGTTGGAAAGATTTACTATATCCCAAGTGAAACAAATTCAGAGGAGTTAAGGGCCGCCATAGAAGACATGGGGTTTGATGTACACTTGTGTCTGGTAAGTTTACAATTAAAGTGATTGTAAAATCTTGTTTTTTTTTTCTTTTAAATAACAAACATGTTATACTTACAAGCTCTGTGCAGCTGGTTTGCACAGAGCAGCCGGATCCTCCTCTACCCGGGTCCCTCTTTGCTGCTCCTGGCCCCTCCCTCCTATCGAGTGCCGCCTCAGCCAGCAGCTGTCTATGGGGGCACCCAAACCGAGTCAGAGCTCCGTGTATACATTCAGACACGGAGCCCTGACCTGGCCATGCCCTGCCCCCTTTCTTCCCTGATTGACTGACTGACTGTGACAGCTGCGGAAGCCCATGGTGCCACTGCTGTGTCTCAGCCAATCAGGAGAAGTGTCCCGGACAGCTTAGACATTCGTGGACATCCCTGGAGAGAGAAGGGGCACAGGTAAGTAATTAGGGGGTGCTGGGGTGGTTTCTAAGTACAAAAGGTTTTCTAACTTAATGCATTAAGATAAAAAACCTTCTGCTTTTACAACGCCTTTAACTATTTGCAGCCTGGTAAAATTACATTAATTTCTATATCCACTCCAGGCATTTAGTCACCTAATCACTGTTAAATAAGTGAATCAGTCAAGCTAAATGCTCATCCTCCCCTCCAACAGAGACATGCCCAACTACCTAGGCTTTGGGTTAGGTTGACCATCAATGGAAGGAACCTGGATCGGTATAAAGTAGAAGGACCTTCAGCATCTCTCACACACACAGGTGTGTGTCTCTAGAGAGCTGTAATGATATTGTGGTACAAAACATGCATTGAAATGCACTTTGCAGTGCATTGCTTTTTTCATTCTCAATAGGTTTTTATTTTCCAGATAAATGCAAAAGTACAGGTAAGTAACCAGCGTACATAGTGTAACCCAGTAGATGAACACGGGTAGGTGTACAACATGAAAATGATCACATAAAATGGTTAAAATGGAGTGTATTCAGAGTGGTTCAAAGATGGGATAGCTCCCAGACAGACCCTCACATGAAGTTCTTGTAACTAAAAGTCCGTATTGAGGAACAGAATTAGTGCAGTGCATTCAATGCCTTCGCAGTTTTCTGAATGAAAAAGGCTGGTGCATTTATTTTTATTTTTTGGTCAATGACGTGTTGAGAGCCTATAGAAAATGAATGGGCACTGAACAAGCCCCAATAGGCAAGTCTCAACCAGTCTCCTATATTTACAAAGAATTGTCAAGTTAATCTCTTCAGTGCAGATTTATCAGGCAGTCTCCTGTATACTGACACATAATTAATAAATGAAAAAATAATAGGGATGCAGCACTGGTATTCAGTACTGTTTAATTTTTCAATTTGCCATCAATCAAAATTCTGTACACAGGAACATCAGATAAGAACAACAGGGCCCCCACCTTTTCTCAAGTTCACTGGCATGCAAAGTAACAAAGCTCTGTTATATAAAACTACAAGTATAAGGAAACACGTCACACTCAGGCCGCGTACACACGTCCGAGAACCTCGTCGGGCTAAACCCATCGTTCCGCCCGACGAGGTTCCCGATGAGCGGTCGAAAAGGTCGTCGAGCCAAATTTCCTCATTGAACAACGAGGAAAAAGAGAGCATGCTCTCTATTTTGGCTCAATGAGCTTCCCAACGGGACGCTCGTCGAAAGTGTACACACGACCGATTTTCTCGGCAGAATATGTCTCCCAGCGAGCTTCTCGCTGGATTCTGCTGAGAAGCTCGGTCGTGTGTACGGGGCCTCACTGTTTCCTCATGAAAGGATGGCAGGAATCCAGTGTTGCCCTTCCAAAGTGGAAGGACAACATCCGTGTAGTGCCACCACACCATACACGGTTCTGTGAACACTACATTAGAAAAAATTAACTTGTTCTCAAAGTTGTTCATAAATGCCTCCTCGCAAGACGAATTTATCGCAAACCCACAGCCCTGTAAATAGAAGGCACACTGAATCAAAAAGTAATCATTAGATCAGAATAATTCTCTAAACCAGTGTTTCTCCGTTCTACACAATCTCTAGGCACCCCTTTTTAAAATGTAAAAAAAACATACTAATAGTTTTACATAACACAGCAACATCCACACACGTAGGACCCCCACCTTGGAGGCCGTTTATTCTTCCAAAGCAAACACACCTTTGCACACTGATACTGACTGGTGTTTCAGTGTTTTTCTTCTCCCTCAGTTTCTCTCCTTCACTTAGCTAATGGACCCCAGTGCTGACGGAAAGGGGTAGGAGAGGGGCAAACAAGAATGCTGTACAGGCGCCCGACATCCTCATCAACTGATGTTATTGGTTGTTAGTACACTGGCGTGTGAAACGTTGTAATGGTGCCCAATGAAAACCTGTGGCTTTGTGTAACTAAAAGGCAGACTTCATCCACCTGCTGGATTGTAGCCAATTTTGGTACATTTTTAGGAATTTTGCCAAGGAACACCTGAAGAAACCTGTAGGCACCCTGGTTGAAAAAGGCTGCACTAAACAAGCATAGTCGATCTGATGTAAATGCATCACAAACAGTAATTCCATCAAGGTCAATGCAGTATTATTTCCTTCCTGATGCATACAGACTAGAGTCTTCCCAGGTTACAGAGAATGTCTCTAATGATATCTCAGTAATACCTTCTAGTTTCCTTCCAAAATATCCAGTATCTTTGATATATGCTATAATTTATGAAAAAATTCAGCACCGAGCACCAAAATAAACCCTTGTCTGGATACTATAGAACAGTGGTTCTCTATCTTTGAAAGACTAGGGCCCAGTAAACTCTTTCAAAAAACTTCTAGACCCCAACAATTAAAAACAAAATGTATCTTCATTGATTCTAGGATTATGATAGAATAGCATTACGTAGTGTAACAGTGCAGCAGTCGGGACTATGTAATATACAACATACTACAGGCAAGAGTGCAGAGGGCATGACTATGTAATTGTACAGCTTTCAGAGTGCAGTGATCAGGAGTCAGTGTCCCCTTTTGCTGGTGGTAAGTGTGTTAGGCCCTGTACACACGATCAGACATGTCTGATGAAACTGGTCTGCAGACCAGTTTCATCGGACCAGTTTGATGGTGTGTACGGACCTTCAGACCGTTGTCCGTCAGACCAAAGTTTTAAAACATGCTTTAAAACCTGTCTGATGGAACCTGTCCGTTAGACAGGTTCGATGGTTAGTACACAAAAGCATCGGACCAAAAACCCAGGAATGTTTAGAATCAAGTCGACGCATGCTTGGAAGCATTGAACTTCGTTTTTTCATCACGTCGTTGTGTTCTACGTCTCCACGATCTGGTCTGATCGGATTTTGGTCCGATGGTGTGTACGCACATCAGACCATCAGACAAGTTCAGAGTTGTCTGATGAAAACGGTCCGTCAGACAAGTCTCATCAGACATGTCTGATCGTGTGTACAGGGCCTTACTTTCACTCAACATGCCCCTTACACAAGTGGTTAGCATGCCCACTTACACCGGTGGTAAGTGTACTCCCTACATGGTGGTCCATGTGCCCCCTGGCATAGCAGTATATCTAAGGCACCACCGAGCATCAACACCCTTGTAATAGAAATAAAGTTAAAGGAGTTGTAAAGGAAAAACAATTTTTTGCTGAAATTACTGTTTACAGGGTATAGAGACATAATAGTTAACTGATTACTTTTAAAAACGATTAAAAATAGATATAGATACAAATCAATCATCTAATGTACCTGCAGTTTCTAGTTTAGTTTTTGCATGCTGTTTCCTGTGTCTTTGATGTACAGAACCACAGAGCCAATACAGGGCAGTGATGGTTTGGAAATGAAACTAATTGGTGTTGAGGGGTTTTAGACACACAGTAATCACACCTCCTTGAAGTTAGTGACCACAGAGAGAAAGCTCCCAGTACTGTGGTCATCAGGAAACAGACAGCCAGGAAGTGTGGAGATCAGAGAAGGATTACAGCAACTTGCGAGCAAAATTAAACAATGAGGACATGAAAAAAAGCACTGCATAATGGTAAAGGAAGCTATTAAGATAAAAAAAATTCCTTTACAAACCCTTTAAGTAAAAAAAATAATATTTTTTAATAAAAAAACCTATAAAAAAAAAAAAAGAAAGAGAAAAATTGTTAATGTCCCTTTGCCTTAACTCACATATGAACTTAAACAAGCATGTTTGGCGCACATCCCTACATAAATGACCATTGTAATTTTGTCCCCAACTCCACTATTAGTTTTGTTTATCATGAACAAATTGTTTGCTTCAAGCTTTAACTAACACTACTTCCAAACCAACAGCAGGCAATATAGAGCAACCTAAGCTTTCACTGACCTGTATATTTGAAATGGAAGACAGAAACTTTTTGTGAATAACACTGTGAGTGGCTGTTCCAGATAGCACCAGGGGAAGGAAAGGTACTGCATTGATTTGGGGCTAGGTTGATGCACGTCCATTCCAATTCATAGATATATCTTTATCTGACAAATTGTTTGGAAGCATTTCACCATTTTATCCTACCCCATATTTATATAAGGTTGCTTTTATGTGTTTTAGATACTTCAGTACCTATACCCAGCAGCCAGATGGAACCTGACACAAGGCAGAATTCCGTAGCAATGTTGAAGGAACTGACTGCACATCAAGATTATATTTTGGATGTTATCCCCAAGAAGCCAAACCCAGATATTGACCTTTCTCTGAGCGATAACACCGAACCACAGAAATGTGTTTTACAGATTACGGGGATGACATGTGCTTCCTGTGTGTCCAACATTGAGAGGAATCTGAAGAAGAAATATGGTATCTGTTTTGTAATGTCTTTCATAGCATAGTGTCAAGGTCAGGGGTCAGGCTCGAAAACTAGTTGCTATAGCAGTATAGAGGCTCCCACCGACCAGGACAACAGTGTACAAGCCGGTCACCCTGGCTGATGACGTGGGCTCACCCAAGGTGCGGTGTCTAAGCACTAACTGGTTTTCACCAGAGCTCCTGATGGTGGATGTGGGTTTTGCTAGGTTAGTACCAGGTCTTGGTCCTCAGGATCACCCCACCTGGAGGTGAGAAAGCCAGGGTCCAGTGGCAGATACAGCAGATAGGGATCAAGCAGATGTGTAATAAGTCAATAGGCCAGAAGTTGGTAACAAGTGGTTATAGGTTGGGATCAAGCAGAAGCATAGTCAAGGAACAAGCCTAAGGTCGGCAGCAGCAGTTAAAAGAGCAAGATATTGGCTGGAGAGAGCTCAATAATCTGGCAAAGTGCAAAGGCATGATTTACACAGGAAGTTCATGGGAGAAGCAAAGAGTTCAAGCTTCACTAGAAACAAAGTAGAAGGCAAGACTGTCCAAGGAATTGTCCAGGGACCTGTCCAGCATCTGAGGTGGCTCAGCAAGACACAGCGGAGGTAACAGGTTCATATCCGGATCCTAGCACATAGAGATGTGTAATCTATAACAGAGTATATACATACCTTGTTTGCATTGACTTCATAATGGTGCTATATTTTAGGTTCTTAAGAATAGCTTACCACATTGCTTGAGTGGGCAGAGACCTCTTATCTCTCTGTGGTACTTTATCCTTGAAAGGATAGTTGAATGCATAGTTTTAGCTCATTGTCCATTGGTTTTTATCTCCATCTTTATCTTCAGATTACTGGAATATGCTCTAAACACGTGTTCAGTCCCTCAATGCCATTCTATTTGTAAGAGACACCAATATAAATTTGTCTTCTTTCCCCATCGTTGGTTACCAACAGAATCATAACAAAATGAAATAATTCTGCAAAAAAACAACTGACTGTGGGATCTCATTTGATCTTTTGTCACGCACATCTATAGTCTACAAGTCGTGTTGATGTACAGTAGATATGTACTAAAGCTTAGAACATGTAATAACCAGTGAACTCTTACTCACTAGGTATTGTTTCTGTGCTGGTGGCACTGATTGCTGGTAAAGCAGAGGTCAGATACATAGAAGAATTGATTGAACCAAACGAAATTGCACAACTTATTGAAAACCTGGGGTTTGGAGCAGTAGTATTGGAAGACTGCACTGCTACACATGGTAGCATTGAGCTAGTGGTAAGTATAACACTAAAATACCATTGCCATTTCCAAGAAAACATTAGTCACAAATTGTAACATGCTGGGGTACAGGATTATAAAAAAAAAAAAAGGAATGAGTTATCAGTTGGGCGTCAAGCATAAAAGATTTGGTTTATGTCTCAGACTGTATCTTGGTGAGTGCAGGTTCTATATGGGTTCTGTTTACTTTATGGAACTTTCACTTTTTGGAATCATGACCCCCCCCCCCCCCCCATCCGGTGTCACATTTGGCACCTTTCAGGGGGGATCAGATACCTGTCTAATACAGGTATTTGCTCCCACTTCCTGGCATAGATGATCGCGGTGACCTATGCCAAATCTGCTGCCTTTTCTGTCCTCCCCCGCTGTCTTCTGGGAAACACACAGGTCCCAGGAGACAGCAGAGACCAGTGAGGACGCGAGGATGGTGGCGGGGGCAGCCAAGAGCTGAGCAATTGATCGGCTTCGGCTGCCAACTTTGGACAGGTAAGTGTCCATTTCTTAAAAGGATTTTAATAAAAAAAAAAAAATCATGCGAAACTCCACTTTAAATAACGAATGCCTAAAAAGAACATCAAATTTTTACAAAATATGCCTAAGCCTAGATTCCTTCTCACATTGAATATTTACCTATTTAATATATGTGCACAAAATTGTGGAGATATATAAAAAAATATTAAACTGGCCTATTGGATGAGAGGTATAACATTTTTACTAATTAAAGCATAAAAATAAAATACCATTGCCACTCCCAAGCAAAAATTGGTCGCAAATCGTAGCATTTCGTGTTACAAGATTAGAAAGGGATAAAAAGGTGTGAGATTTCAGTTGGGCTTTAAGGTGGAACCTAACTGTATCTAATCACCACAAACTGAAAACACTATTTAATTCACATTTCATATTCAAAGCAAACTCATCCATCCATGCCTTATTTCATTGAGAAATCACTTTGAAAAACGCCCCCTAGCATTTACAGCCATGCCCACAAAGGCTTTTGGGATGTATGACACCATCTGGCCTAGGCCAGGAACCAGGAAGCAATTTAAGAAATGTAAAAAGCTAAGTTTACCATAAGTATATATAATAGACCTGCCTATTTATTTACTAATGCTAGCAGCATAATAGTTAAAAATAGGTGATTAAGAGAGTTTAGTTCCACTTTCAGTGTGTTAAAAATGCAGAGACAAATGGTATCTTATGTTTTATTTTCTATACTGTCCAAATACATTGCATTCCGAGTGATACAAACGGGCAACAAAAATGGCTGTACATACCGTATAATGTATATTTCCAGGCACCATATAGAGCCGACTAGCAGCTCTGCATGTTCGGCTTCTTTCGGAAATGCTGTGACTCGGATGCACCTACGCAATACTTAATACTTAACCGCCGGGGGGAACTTTTTCCTGAAAGGGCGTCAATCATCTGGGCGACCTCCCAGATGATATGCCTCCTCAGAATAGAAGCGCCTACTCGGAAGCCAGATTGGAAATATACATTATACGGTATGTACAGCCTAAAAAAATAAAAATAAATTGCGGACTGTACATGTTACAAGTCTAAAGAACTTGCTCTGATAAAAATGTTATTTGGGTTATTTAAGGGGTTTGGGAACTGGGAATCGGCAGGGATACATACAAATATATGATGGGCCAAATCTCAAATCCTTCATGGAAATACAAGCAGAGTTCGATATACCATGTACCAACTTCTTTAAATACCTGCAGATGCGACATGCCCTACAAGCACAGTCCCAACAGGTACCTATGCGGCTGACTCATCATATGCTAATACAGGGAATCCTTATGGAAGGTGAAAAAAAGGGAATGATCTCTAGATGCTATAACATTATCCTCAATGCTATTCAAGATCCCTCCGGCCTGACTTGCAGGCTTGGCTGGGAGAAGGATGTTGGGGCTATGGATGGGGAGACGTGGAAATTTTGCCTCGCTTCCACTTCCCTGGTGTTTCCACCTCTCAAAAACTATCCCATCTGTAGCAGTTACACAGGGCATACAGGACCCCAGTGCAACTTCATAAATAGGGGGCACGTTATACCCCTCTTTGGTCAAAATGCATGAGAGACCATGGAGACCTCATACACGTGCTTTGGAAGTGAGTGAGCAACTTGTATAGCGCTACAAATGCGAACTAAATCGCCTCAAGGCACTTTTTTGCATCCAGTGTCATCCTGATCCTTCAGAAGAGGTGGGTCTTCAGTTTTTTCCTAAAAGCCCAATGGTTTTCTTCCATGCGGATGGTTGTGGGTAGAGCTGGGTAGAGTGCCCCAAATTCTTCCGCTACTGGAAGGAGGTCCTGGATGTGATATCTCAAGTTTATATGATTGCTATCCAGTGTTGCTCATCTTACTTTAAAAAAGTAATTAGTTACAGTTACAAATTACTTCTCCGAAAAAGTAATTGCGTTAGTGACTCAGTTACTACATTGAAAAAGTAATTAGTTACTCAGCAAAGTAACTGACTTTTTTTTTTATATTCTACAATGCTTTGTTAAGAAGCAGATGACGGGCGCTTGCCAGGGAGCAGTGAGTTAATACTCCAAGACAAAAGAATGCCAGATCCTTGAGAGAAGAAAACCAGAAACAAATGGTGATCTCGTGTATATCCCAGCATAGGTGCATCCGTCCCACCATGTATGTGCAGCTAATAGGACTTAAAACCCTTATCCATCTGCTATATATTACATCCAAATTATAAGCTGGATTAAAATGTATATTTATAATATACATTCCCTTGACATTTACAGAGTCTGTAATTTAAAATCTTATATTAGACTTTATAAGAATTTTCTATAGTTTGTTTGTTTAATATTTTATTTATCTTATATAAGCTTTATTAGATGCAAGGTATCTGGAATGGGGATGTCAGATTTTTCTTTGTTGTCTGATGAAGAGATGAAATCACTGACCAAAAATAACCTGCTGATCATTGGTCTGTATAGGTGTCCTGCACTTACCATGTTGACCACTAGATGTCGCTGTGTACACTGTGTTGTATAGGGAACGTTTGTTCGGTGGAACATTTTGTTCTGGCCATGTGTTCTCCGGATCATTGATCAGGTTGCGCACACAGTGTGTGTGATCGATGTGAGTTGTTCCCTGGTGATAGTTACATAGTTACATAGTTACATAGTTAGTCAGGTTGAAAAAAGACACAAGTCCATCCAGTTCAACCATAAAAAAATAAAAAAAAATAAAACAAAGTAAAACACAGTACATCCTCCCATACACCCAACTCCATACCCACAGTTGATCCAGAGGAAGGCAAAAAACCCCAGCAGAGCGATGATCCAATTTGCTACCGGAGGGGAAAAAAATTCCTTCCTGATCCCCTGAAAGGCAATCGGATTTACCCCGGATCAACTTTACCTACAAAACTTAGTACTCAGTTATATTATGTGCATTTAGGAAAGAATCCAGGCCTCTCTTAAAGCAATCTACTGAGCTGGCCAGAACCACCTCTGGAGGGAGTCTGTTCCACATTTTCACAGCTCTTACTGTGAAGAAACCTTTCCGTATTTGGAGGTGAAATCTCTTTTCCCCCAGACGTAAAGAGTGCCCCCTTGTCCTCAGTGTTGACCTTAAAGTGAATAACTCAACACCAAGTTCACTATATGGACCTCTTATGTATTTGTACATGTTGATCATATCCCCCCTTATTCTCCTCTTCTCAAGAGTGAATAAATTCAGTTCCTCTAATATTTCCTCATAGCTGAGCTCCTCCATGCCTCTTATCAGTTTGGTTGCCCTTCTCTGCACTTTCTCCAGTTCTCCGATATCCTTTTTGAGAACTGGTGCCCAAAACTGGACTGCATATTCCAGATGAGGTCTTACTAATGATTTGTACAGGGGCAAAATGATATCTCTCTCTCTGAAGTCCATACCTCTCTTAATACAAGAAAGGACTTTGCTCGCTTTGGAAACCGCAGCTTGGCATTGCATGCCATTATTGAGCTTATGATCAACTAAAACACCCAGATCCTTCTCCACTACAGATCCCCCCCAGTTGTACTCCCCCTAGCATGTATGATGCATGAATATTCTTAGCCCCCAAGTGCATAACTTTACATTTATCAACATTAAACCTCATCTGCCACATAGTCGCCCACTTAGACAGAGCATTGAGGTCGGCTTGTAAATTGGAGACATCCTGCAAGGACATTATTCCACTGCATAGCTTGGTGTCATCTGTAAAAACAGAAATGTTACTTTTGATCTCAGACCCAATATCATTTATAAATATATTGAAAAGTAAGGGACCCAACACTGAACCTTGGGGTACACCGCTGATAACCTTGGACCATTCAGAGTAAGAATCATTAACCACAACTCTCTGAATTCTGTCTTTCAGCCAGTTTTCTATCCATTTACAAACTGATATATCTAATCCTGTAGACCTTACCTTACACATGAGCCGTGTGTGGGGAACTGTATCGAACGCTTTTGCAAAATCCAAGTATACCAGGTCCACTGCTACGCCTCTGTCTAGGGTTTTACTTACCTCTTCATAAAAAGAAATCAGGTTTGTCTGACAACTTCTGTCTTTCATGAATCCATGCTGTCTGCTGCTTAAATAGTTTGTTTCCAGCAAGAACTCATCCACGTGGTCTTTTATTAAACGTTCCAGTATCTTCCCAACTATAGAAGTTAAACTAACAGGTCTATAGTTACTAGGTAAAGACTTTGTTCCCTTTTTAAATATGGGCACCACATTGGCTTTATGCCAATCCAGTGGTACTATTCCTGTCATTAATGAGTCCCTAAATATTAGATACAGTGGCTTTGAAATTTCAGAGCTCAATTCTTTTAGGATCCGTGGGTGGATGCCATCTGGTCCAGGTGCTTTACCCACCTTTATTCTGTCTAAATATTTCTGGACCATATCACTTTTGAGCCATTGTGGATTTGGGGCTGTGTCACTCCCACCCCCTATATCGACATGAGCTCCCCCATTCTCCATTGTATACACAGAGCTGAAGAAAGCATTTAATAAATTTGCCTTCTCTATGTCCTCAGTCACCCACTCTAGATTATTTTGTAAAGGGCCTACATGCTCAGACTTGACCTTTTTACTATTAATATATTTAAAGAATTTTTTGGGGTTTGTCCTACTTTCTTTTGCAATCTGTCGTTCATTTTGAATTTTTGCATCCTTGATTTCCTTTTTACATATTCTATTATATTCTTTGTAACATTTAAACGACACTAGTGTTCCTTCATTTTTATATTTTTTAAAAGCTATTTTCTTATTGTTTATAGCTTTTTTAACTTTGACCGTGAGCCACATAGGTTTTATCTTTAGCCTTTTAAACTTATTGCCCATGGGAATATACTTTGCAGTGAGGTTCCAAAGAGTCTTTTTGAAGAATTCCCATTTCTGTTCTGTGTTCATCGGTGCCAATATTCCCTCCCAGTCCAAGCCCTGGAGAGCAGTCCTCATGCTTTGAAAATTTGCTCTCTTGAAATTAAGTGTTTTTATCTTTCCTGTATGTATTTCTTGCTTATAGTTTACATTAAACGAAATCATGTTATGATCACTGCTACCCAGGTGTTCCTTTATCTGAACATTAGTAATGAGCTCTGCATGGTTTGAGATTACCAGGTCCAACAGAGCATCATTCCTAGTTGGGGCCTCAATAAACTGGACCATAAAATTGTCCTGCAATAGGTTTTTAAATTTTTGTCCTTTAACTGTCCCAGAAATTCCATTATTCCAGTCAATTTCTGGGTAGTTAAAATCCCCCATTATTATCACCGTCCCTGCCCTTGCAGCCCTTTCCATCTGTGCAAGGAGCCGAGTCTCCACCTCCTCATTAACATTGGGTGGTCTATAAACAAACTCCAATGATTAGCTTTGAACTACGCACATCTGTATGCAGTTCCACCCATAATGCTTCAACTTCATCACACTCTCCATCAACCAGGTCCTCTTTCACGCTTGCTTTGAGGTCACTTCTCACATAGAGACAGACCCCTCCACCTTTCCTTTTTACCCTGTCTTTCCGAAAGAGAGCATAGCCAGGAATATTAATAGCCCAGTCATGTGAGGATTGAAGCCAAGTTTCAGCAATACCGATTACATCATAGCTCTCCTCATGCACCAGAGCTTCCAACTCACCTGTTTTGCTTGGAAGGCTTCTGGCATTGGTGAACAAACACTTAAATGTATTGTTACATTTTTCGCTGGCGTTTTTCATATGATTCATATAATTTTTAGTAGTGCAAATGGCACTATAATTTCCAATGGCTGTTTGCAACATGGGAACTTTCTTGTCACCTGCCATAACCCCACCTCCATCTATCCCTATTCCACTCTCCATTAATGTCTGACCCCTAACTGACCTGTGTGCCCGATGTAATTCACGTTCACCCACCCCCCTCAAGTCTAGTTTAAATACTTCTCCAGCATTCCCCTAAACCTCTCCCCCAGCACAGCAGACCCCCTTCCATTCAAGTGCAAACCATCTTTAGCATATAGGTTGCACCCCAATGAAAAGTCATCCCAGTGCTCTAGAAACCCAAATCCCTCCTTCCTACACCAGGTCTTTAGCCATGCATTCAGCTCTCTAATCTCCCCCTGCCTTTCCTGTGTTGCGCATGGCACAGGCAATATTTCAGAGAATATCACCTTGGAGGTCCTTCCCTTCATCTTGCAGCCTAGTTCTTTAAATTGATTCTTAAGGAGCCTCCACCTTCCATGTATACTGTCATTGGTTCCAACATGGACCAAGACAGCTGGGTCATGCCCAGCCCCTCCCAGTAATTTATCCACCCGGTCCACCACATGCCGAACCCTGGCACCAGGGAGACAGCAAACCATTCGGTTGAGGCGATCCTGGCGACAAATTATTCTATCAGTCCTTCTGATTATAGAATCCCCTATTACCACCAACTGTCTAGGCCTACCTGCACTCCCCTCACCACTTCTACTAGATGGGTTGCTCTCCCGGCTGTTAGGGGTAGCAGTAACATCTAGGGCTGCCACCTCTGTGTTAGCCACCTCCACATCTTCACCCAACTTGGCAAATTTGTTTTGATGCACAAACACAGGATTGGCCTTCCTTGTCTGCAAGCCCCTTCCACTCCCTCTAACTACATTAACCCATCTTCCTATCTGATAATCCTGACTTGCCCCTCCACCCTCCACATTAACCCTACTGACCACCTGCTCAGCGAGCAGAGGACCCCTTTCAAGGTTGTCCTTTCTGCCCAGTGTTGCAACTTGCTCCTCCAGATCTCTAATGCGAGCTTCCAGAAGGGCAACCTGCTCACATCTGTCACAGCGGTATCCATCCTGGAGCTGTTGCACCAATTTTGTATACATGTGACACACTGTGCACTGAGCAAAACCTTCAACCCTGCTAGCACACATTTCCCAGTTACAATATAATTACTTGTAGGAAGTTTAAGATGTTACTTACAGTTTAGAAGACTCTTGTCTTAACTTCTGTTTTAAACTCCTGTTTTTTAACTCTTCCCACTTGTGTTTAAAAATCACACTTCTGTTTAGAAAATCACTTAAGCCAGCAACATGAACTGGGAGCCAGCTCCTTATGGGAGTTTGACTGAGACTTTTATACTCACCTCTTCACCTGTTTACAATTAAACACTCCTCACTGATTAGCAGAGAAAAAAAAAAGAAAAAACCTGTTCACCTGATCACAATTAAACACTTTCCTTAGCAGAGAGAAATAAAAACCTGTTTAAAAAGTGTCAGAGAAACAAATGACACTTGCAAGCAGAAACAGTTAAAAGCAAACTCCTGTTTTTTAACTCTTCCCACTTGTGTTTAAAAATCACACTTCTGTTTAGAAAATCACTTAAGCCAGCAACATGAACTGGGAGCCAGCTCCTTATGGGAGTTTGACTGAGACTTTTATACTCACCTCTTCACCTGTTTACAATTAAACACTCCTCACTGATTAGCAGAGAAAAAAAAAAGAAAAAACCTGTTCACCTTTTTTTTTTTTTTTTTTGTTCCACTTCAGACTTAACCATAACTTGAGACCTGCTCATGGTTATATTCAATGATTATGTCTCGACTTAGGTTTTGCATCATATGTGGAGAATATATGTATATATAAATATATATATTTTTTTTTTTTTATTTTTTTTTCCCCCCCTCCCACCTCATCCCCGACTCCGCCCCTTCCCTCTTCTCCCAACCTCCCACTGGTCCTCTTTCTAGGCCTCTATCGTCTCTTCCATTTAATAATTTCCTCTCCTCTTTATTGCTTAAGCTTCCATCATTTCTGCATATTCCATCTTAACCTTATATTTTTTCCAGGGATCCCATTTATCTTCGAAATCTGCCCAAGTTTCCTCCTCTCTGTATCTTAAATAATCATTGTAATAAATTTCATCGACCTTTTTCCCCCATTCTCTTAATGTAGGACTCTCTTCTCGTTTCCATTTGCTCGAGATCTGGCTTTTTGCGGCGTTGAGAAAATCTGGAATTAGGGTCTTTAGATATCTTTTAGTTGGCATTCGTGCCCCATGCAAGACACAAACCCAAAAGTCCTCCTGTATATTTATATTTATTATTTCTTTAATTTTTTGTCTAATTTTTGACCAATAGTTTTTTACTTTTGGGCAAGACCACCAGATATGTGTCATTGTACCCACCTCTCTACATCCTCTCCAACAGAAACGCGAATCATTTCCTAAAGATGAGTGTAATTTATCTGGTGTAAGATACCATCTTACCAAACATTTATAATTCTGTTCCATTACTTTGTTGTTTGTAGAAGTAACATGGACCCTGTTTATTATCTGTCTTATTTCAAATTCGTTTATTGATGAACCTGTTTCTTCTTCCCATTTTTTGATGAATGGGGGTACGCTCAGTTTTTTTAAGGCATTCAAAGTTTCATATATCATCGAGATTATTCCCTTATCAAGTTTCTTTGTACAAAGTCTTTCGAATGGCCGTAAATTTGTTTCAGATCTTATAGGCTGTGGGAGACTTTCAAAAAAATGTCTTATTTGAGCGTATCTCCATTCATCAATCACCACAATATCTCTCTTCCCTTCCATCTCCTGCAATGATAATAGTCTATTTTGCTCCATAAAATCTTTTAATTGGGTGTCTTCTTTCTTAATCCAGTTACCAAACACAGAAGTTTCTCCCGGAGGGAAAAATTTTGTGTTCTTTAAGGGTATGAATGGTGAATTAAAACTCCATCTTTCTTTCCTATGAATCTGGTCCCAAAGTGCTAAAGCGTGTTTTGTAATGTCGTGAACTTCAGGGCTTAGACCTCTATATTGTGGTGGGATCCAGATTATTTTCCCCAGTGCAGTTTTACTTAATTTATTTTCCATAACTACCCATCTTTTTTCTACATTATTTTTTGCCCATTCTATAACTCGTGATAAAATAATTGAATAATAATAATTTTTAAAATCCGGTGCTCCCAACCCCCTTGTGTCTTATCTTTTGTCAAAAGTGTTAACTTAATTCGTGGTTTTTTTCCCCCTCCATATAAATCTAAGAAACATTGCTTGTAGTTTTTTAAAAAAAGCTTGCGGGATCCAAATTGGGAGCATCTGAATTTTGTAAATAATTTTTGGTAATATTATCATTTTAAAGATATTTATTCTCCCCGTCCATGATAATTGTCCTGGTGCTATTCTATTAAGGTCTTCTTTAATATTATTCAGTAATGGTATAAAGTTGGATTTATACAGGGTCTCTTTAGAATTTCCTAAACTAATTCCAAGGTAATTTAAGTTTTTTTTCCAGCAAAATGGGAAATCTTTCTGCAAGGCCTTCTCTTCTTTTTTAGAAAAATTAATATTCAATATTTCAGATTTACTTGGGTTCATCTTAAAGCCAGACAGCATACCATATTCTTTTATTGTTTTAATTACACTCGGCAAGCTTGTCCTAGGATTTGATATATAAAATAGAATATCGTCGGCATATGCTGCCACTTTATGTTCCTCCCCTCCCAACATTATCCCCCTGATGTCCACGTTTCGCCTTATTTTATTCAGAAGGGGTTCTAATACCAGCGTGAAAAGCAGCGGGGACAATGGGCATCCCTGTCGAGTCCCATTTCTTAATTCGAAAGGATCTGATATCTTCCCGTTGATTTTAATTCTTGCCATCGGTTTGTTGTACAGAGCTCCTATCCATTGCCTCATTCTAGGTCCAATTCCTAGTTCTTCTAGAGTATTCTGCATAAAACCCCAGTCCACTCGGTCAAAAGCTTTTTCTGCGTCTACAGACATTAACAAGCCTGGGGTCCCCCTTCTTCTGATTTCCTCGATAATCATAAGCGAACGAATTCCGTTATCTCTCCCTTCTCTTCCTGTGATAAACCCCACCTGATCTATATGTATTACATCTGGCATGATGTTTTTCAGCCTGTTAGCGAGAATTTTTGAAAAAATTTTTAGATCTATATTGAGGAGCGAGATCGGTCTATAACTGGAACATAGACTATTATCTTTGCCTTCTTTAGGTATTACGATTATTAAGGATTCTAGACTCTCCTTCCTCATTCCCCATTTATCTCCAATTCCATTATAATAACTACATAGTTTTGGAGTCAATACGTCGGACAATACTTTGTAATATAGAGTTGTAAATCCATCCGGACCAGGGCTTTTGCCGTTGGGGAGTTCCCTAATAGTTTTTATAATTTCATCTTCTGATATGGGCAGTTCTAAAATCTTAAGTTTATGTTCTGGTATGTTGTTTAACTCGGACTTCCCCAAATATGTTTTAATTTTTTCGTCTCTTAACTTTGTTTCCTCTTTAGAATTACCTTTGTTAATTGAATACAGATCTTTATAGAAATTTTGGAAGTTATCTATGATTTCTGAGGTTTTATATCTTATTTCTCCCGTTTTCGTTTTTATTTTTTCTATAAAATTCATAGATTTTTTCTTTTTAAGGAGGTTCGCTAAGTATTTCCCTGTCTTGTTACCCCATTGATATCTTTCCTTCTTGATTATATTAAATTCTACCCGAGTTTCCTGTTCTATAAGTTCTCTATACTCTTCTCTTTTACTATAAAGTTTCTGGAGAATATCTCTTTGGCCTATTCCTTTATGTAGCTGTTCCAGTTCTGATATTTCTTTAGTTAGTTTGTTTTTTGTATCTATGTATTTTTTTTTTTTCCTAGACCCTTCTTTTATCAAAATTCCTCGAACAAAAACCTTATGAGTCTCCCAGATTGTAGCTTCAGACATGCCTTCCGTACAATTCTCTCTGAAAAATTGTTGCAGCTCCCACCTTATTTTCTTTTCAATTTCCTTATCTAATAACAATTCCTCATTTAATCGCCAGTTTGATTTTCGATTGTCTTGTTCTCCTATTCTAAATTGAAGGGAGATAGGGGCATGGTCTGAAAAAGTTATAATTTCAATCTTTGTATCCTCCACCTGCTCTAGCAGCCTATGTTCTACCAAAAAGTAATCAATTCTGGTGTACGTCCCGTGCACGGGTGAGAAATATGTATAGTCTCTCTGGTTCATGTGCTTTATTCGCCATACGTCTACCAACTGATGTTGATGCATCTTCTTTTTTAGTCTATTTCTCTGACTCATCTCACTCGTCCGTGCATGGGACGTACTATCCACTTTGGGATCCAAGCAAACATTTAAATCTCCTCCTAGCACAGCCTCCCCTTTCCTAAAGCTCATAAAATCTTCTATTACTCTTGTTAAGTATTGGGCCGGTTTCTTATTCGGGCAGTAGATGTTTGCCAGGGAAATCTCATGTCCATTCAGACTTCCATTTAAGAATAGAAAGCGACCCTCTGGATCCACTTTTCTTTCAGCAACAACAAACCGAGTGCCCCTGGCAAACCCTACCGCCACTCCTTTAGCTCTTAAAGTGGGGGAGTCTGCGTAGAACCATAGAGGAAACTCATCGGAGTTAATTCTACGGCATGTACTCAGAGTCAGGTGAGTTTCCTGAAGGAATACAACTTCCGTTTTAAGAGAAGCCAACTCTCTAAGTATGTTAGCAGTTTTGATGGGCTCATTTATACCCCGGACATTGTAGGAAATTAATTTAACTTTTACCATCGAGTACTATTAAATAGTTTAGACCTTTCCTATAATTATTTTTAGAGGCCTTCGCTGCCTGTCCCTCCCACCCCCCTCCCCCCCCCCCCCCGCCCTCCCCCCCTCCCCCCCCTCCCCTCCCCAACCCTCCCCCACCTCCCCCCAACCCTCCCTCTCCCCATCCTCTCTCCCAACCTCCCCCCCCCCAATGCTCCCCCCTCCCCCCCCCCCTATATTTGGGGCTAACGGCCTCCCATAGGCCTATAGATCCGTGGCCCTCCTCCATCTGGCCCTACGGTTCTGTCCCCTTGAGGTTGGGGTCAGTATGGGTAGTTGGTGAGCAACCATTCCCCTTACGAGGGCTCCCGTGCCCGTAGCGTCCCTTTTCTAAAGTCTCCTCACATCCTCTCCCTGCTCTGCCCCCCCTCCCTCCTCATACAGAATCCCCCCACGACCCCCCCCCCCACCCGTCCCCCTGCCTCCAAAACCTACCCCTGTCTCATTACAAAATAATTTTTTCTTTATTGTCCGTTGCCATTGGTGTTGTGCTATTGTAATATTTTCCTCAGCCCTTCCCCCCCAGCCAGGTATCTCTATCTCTGGGATATTCAGCTTTTTGAAAAAATTCCCTGTATCTTCGGGAAATCTTAAGGTGGCAGATCGTCCGTCTTTTCTTCCAACTAAGCAGGATGGGAAACCCCAGAAATATTGGGTATCATATCGCTTCAGCTGCTCCGTTAGTGGTTTCAGTATTCTTTTCCTAGCTAAAGTCTCCACTGCCAGATCTGGGAAGATCTCCAGCGTGGATTCCTCCAGTTTAGCAGGACCCTTTGATTTCAAATAAATTCGAATCTGCTCCTTATCCTGAAAGTTGTGAAATCGCACGATTACATCTCTTGGGAGAGTCTCAGATATTCCTGCAGGCTTTCTTATCCTGTGAACTCGTTCTAACTTAATTTTCTCCGTTTCAGTTTTGCCTAGCATCTGCCCAAATATTTTGTCAATTTTTCCTTGAAGGTCCTCTGCTTGTTCCTCCGGGAGGCCTCTGATCTTTAAGTTCTTTCGTCTATTTCGGTTTTCCTGGTCTTCCATCTTATATTTCAAATCTCTTTGTTCTTTTAGTAACACTTTCATCTGTTCTTTTATTTCATTGACTTCTACCGCTTGTAAATTTATTTTTTCTTCCGTTTCTTCTACTCTTCTTAAGATATGATTCATATCTTCGTGTAGTGATTCTATTTCTCCTTTAAGAGATGTTTCCATTTTATTCACAACTGACTCCAATCTGGCAAACATTTTGGCTATTTCTCCCTTAGTAGGGAGTTGGTCTTCCTCTACTTCATCTAGCTCTTCGTCCTCTTCGTCTGCTATTGTTAGAGTCCCCGCTCTTTCTAATAGTTCTGATTGTCTTCTTACTCCTGTTTTCTGAACCTTTTCCGCACCTTTTCTCCTTGTTGTTGCCATTTTGTCCGGGCTGTCTTTAACTTGGTTTTTTATCAGGTATTTTTTTATTGTGCTCGGGCTGTCACTTATTCTAGATGGATTTGCGGATGCACCTCTTTGTGTCCTTCCTCTCATACTTGTCTGGCGTCCTGATTTCCTATGATTACCCTTTATCGTACACAATTTTCAAACACCTACTGGTAGTTCAGACTTTTATAGTTCACAGTTTACTGCAGTTAGGGTATATCTTAGGTATTATATATATCACTATACCTGAGATAATTGCTTTTTGCGTTTTTATCTACGTCTCGTTGACACCAAAGCAACGTAGATAAGAATCTCCCTTTTACTAATTTACAGGCAATGGCTGGTGTTTTTAAAGCATTTTTCAGTCCACAGTTTACCTCGGTTGGAACATATAACCTCAAAGCGGTTATCCGCTGTTAACCTTAAAGCACTATTAACTGGTTTCAACCTATCAACAGTGCATTGAATTCACTAGGTTTTATCATTCAGTCTTCTATGAGTGTAGGTAAAATTGCATACGGATAAATTTCAGTGCTCTGTGTAACAATACACCTTCTGTCATTGCTTTCTGCGTTCCTACATGCGTTCCTGTTTTCTCCAATACAATTTACAGACAAACACAAATATTTTTAGGGCGTTTTGAAGCGTTTTTGAAGCGTTTTCCAGTTCACATTTTTTAAGACATACGGTCACAGAGCAATTATCTGTTTTTAACCTTAGTTCTTTTCTTCAGCAATTCTTAAATCCAACTTCTACAGCTCCACAGCTACTCACCAAACCGCGGAGACATTATATAAAGTTTTACTCACGGTACCCCTAGTGATGCTTCTTGAAGGGCTGTATAAGGAGGCTGTATAGGTTTCTTTCAGGGGTCCCGTTTTGCCAGGGTGAGCTGACTGCGGCTCCTGCTGTTAGGAAGCTGGGAACTGATAATTCAAGTACATCCGTAAATCACCTGAGCACAACTGCCTGCACCACTACTCAAGTGACCCCTTGCTCCTAAACCAGACATGCAGGCCATACGTCGATGTCAGGGAACAGCCCTGGGTATTATCCCTTATCCTCTCCCTTATCCCCCCAGCGATGTGACTGCGGGGGCTGTAGAGGCTGTTGAAGCTACTAAGGGATTCGATAATCAGGTGATCCAATAAAGCTCTAATGATGTTCTAATGATCCAATGGTCTAATGGCCCCCCTTCCGCTTCTCAGATGGATAGATAAGTGGATGGATGGATGTGCCTGATACATTCATCAGCTGACCAATCCGGGCAACAGTCCAGGGTTACACATAGTGGGGCGTAGTGGGGGGCAATAGGACACAGTGGGACGCAGTGGGACGCGGAGGGAAGCTGGGGAATGCAGAGGAATGCAGGAGGATGCAACATACAAGAGCCAGAGCTCAGCCGTATACCTCCTTCAGTGACTGTTCAGTGACTAATCTGCAACTATAATTCCTCCTCCTCACACAGCTCTCCACGCCGTCCTGCGCTCCGTCCCTCTCACTCTCACTCTCAGTCTCAGTCTAAATGCAGCATTCCTGGGATTCCTGTGACTCACCGCAGGATGGGGTCATGAAAAGATGTGAGGAGGCATGAAAAAATGAAAATTGTATGAGAAGGAGTAAGGAGTAAGGAGACCGGGACGGCGAGAAACGGAGATGAGACAGGGGGGGGCGGGGGAGCGGAGGGGGAGAGGCACCGGCAGGCAGGTGTACAAGTGAGTACAAGTAAATTCTCAGGCTAAATTCTCATAACTCAGGCTCCAGCTAACAAGCTAACAAGCTAACAAGCTTATAGGCTGTCTGTGCAGTCTGTCCGAGCAGTGGCCATGACAGCGGCAAACCGTAGGGAGCTAGCAGGCAGGCAGACTGTCCGCACACAGCCGACACAGGCTGCAGGTACAACACACATCTTGCTCCCGCTCCTACGGTCGCAATCACCCGCTCCTCTCCATAGCCTTCACCTCTGCGACTGCGACTGCATCTGATTAGCCCGGGAAGCCTCCAGATCCAAGAGACCTACGAGCAGCACGGGAGCACAGGCTACTCACACACCCTCCCCATTAACAGCCCCTCCCCTCCACCTTTTTAGCTCAAACCTGTTCACCTGATCACAATTAAACACTTTCCTTAGCAGAGAGAAATAAAAACCTGTTTAAAAAGTGTCAGAGAAACAAATGACACTTGCAAGCAGAAACAGTTAAAAGCAAACTCCTGTTTTTTTAACTCTTCCCACTTGTGTTTAAAAATCACACTTCTGTTTAGAAAATCACTTAAGCCAGCAACATGAACTGGGAGCCAGCTCCTTATGGGAGTTTGACTGAGACTTTTATACTCACCTCTTCACCTGTTTACAATTAAACACTCCTCACTGATTAGCAGAGAAAAAAAAAAGAAAAAACCTGTTCACCTGATCACAATTAAACACTTTCCTTAGCAGAGAGAAATAAAAACCTGTTTAAAAAGTGTCAGAGAAACAAATGACACTTGCAAGCAGAAACAGTTAAAAGCAAACTCCTGTTTTTTAACTCTTCCCACTTGTGTTTAAAAATCACACTTCTGTTTAGAAAATCACTTAAGCCAGCAACATGAACTGGGAGCCAGCGATAGGTCAGTGTGAGGCGGATGGGGCTCATTGTATGCAGGGCTCCTTGCGATTGGGAGTTTTAAGACCGCTGTGACAGGCCATCACAGCGGTCACATGATTCTAAAGGGGAGTTCCACCCATATTCATATTCACAGCGGCGGCAGAAGCAATTACTCTGCTGCCATCTAGTGGCGGTAGATGTAATTGCAGTAATGCCGCCCAAGTAATGGGAACTGCGTTACCGTGAGGGGAAGAGTAATCGGGTAGATTACTCGTTACCCTCAAAAGAGGCTGCGTTAGGTAACTGCGTTTATTGTAACTCCGTTACTTACAACACTGTTGCTATCCCACGGAATCCAGTTGAATGTGTGCTGGGTGCCCTGGATGAGGAGATGTTAACCCCACAGGCTCATGTAGCCATTCTTTGACTGCTCTATGTTGTGCGTAAACTGATCGCACAATTTTGGATAGTCTCCAGGGTGCCCACCAGGCGACAGTGGGTGGAGCAGGTCAACAAACTGCTGATCAGAGAAAAACATACATACCAGCGTAGAAATGCACCATGTAAATTTTACTCAATGTGGCAGGCTTGGTTGGATGTCCCAGAATTGGCTCCGCACCAGCTGATCAAAGACAGACTCCTACACGGATAGGTGTTACAAAACCCTGAATTGGTGGCCGAGCAGACCATCTGTCATATACAACTCTATGCGGGTTCTGGTGACCTTGGTGGGTCAAGGTAATTGTCCCAATATTATATATTCTCAGGGCCCTGAGGATGTATAGGGCTAATGTGCTCATTGTTTTCCTCTTTTTCTCCCCTTTATCCTCCTTATTCCCTCTTGTTTTGGTTTCTTCCCCTTTTTCATGATTTATTTTTTATTTTTCTACACTTTTTTTACGTGTTTTTATGTGTTATTATGTATCATTTAAATTGTGTGACCTTTATACGGTTCCGGGTCCATGGTACTATCTGACAAACATGTTATGGAATGACAACTGTCTCACTCCTTTCTATATTATGTACTGAATGACATGTACTATGTACCTTGAACAAAATAAAAATACTTTTCTGATTTAAAAAAAGAAGCTTAGTATTTATCTTGTTTTTATCTTTAGATTACAGGTATGACCTGCGCATCATGTGTTCATAACATTGAATCCCGACTGATAAGAATGCCAGGTGTCCTACAGGCCTCCGTAGCTCTAGCTACCTGTAAAGCACAAGTCAAGTTTGAGCCAGAAGTTGTTGGCCCAAGAGACATCATTCAAGTGATTGAGGTAAAATCTAATCTGTCAAATTATTTATAATAAACAAACTCAAGAGGGCGCTTCCATCTAGGTGTAGCGATTAATTTAAAGATGCATAAAAGACAATACAAATGCACTCACTAGATAAAAGTAGATTCAGGCTTGTCATAGACCTCCAAAGGATCACATTGAGGCTGCAGAGGTTTCTCTTTGGTACTGGTAATCATCACATTGAGACAAAATAACAGAACAGTTTTGGTTTAATTTGTTTAAGTTTTTGTGCTTTACTGGTAAGTCAAAATTCTGACCTAAACATCACCAAGAAATAAAGCAGATTATATCATAAAATCATATCAGTTAACCCGTCTCATCTGCAAATGCATAGATTTTAGTATGACCGTGCCTGGAATTCAGATAGTTAATCTATGTAGTAGTTTGATAGATTTAGTATAGTACTCAAACAATAGGTACTGGAACTCAACAACGCCCCCCCCCCCCCCAAAAAAAAACCCCTCCCCTACACACACCATCCAAATCACATCAAATAGTGGGTGTGGTCAGATTTCTCAAACAGTAGAAGGGTCTTAAAGGGGCATTAAATACCAGGATTGCATTACATACAGAATGCAGAGTTCAGGGGGTTACAGAGTGCAGAGCTGTCACTTGTAAACACAGAAACCGGACTTCTGTGTTTACAAATGATTGTACTGAGCAGACACCAAAGGGTCTGAGCCAGAAGTGGTGGAACAACAAGTTCCATCTGAAAAAAAGCCCTGGTACAACATCTCCCCAAAAATATTAAGGCCGCGTACACACGAGGAGACATGTCCGCTGAAACTGGTCCGCAGACCAGTTTCCGCGGACATGTCCGATCGTGTGTACGGCCTAGCGGACAGGTTTCCAGCGGACAAAAGTTTCTAAGCATGTTCGTCGGACATGTCCGCTGGTTAGTACGCCTAACCAGCGGACTGAAATCCCCCGCATGCGTCCAATTGATTCGACGCATGCGTGGAAGCATTGTACTTCCTTGTTTGCGCACGTCGCGGCGTCAACGTCACCGCGTTCTCTGTCCGTGGGGATTTTGGTCTGATGGTGTGTACACACATCAGACCAAAATATCCCAGGAGACATGTCCGATGAAAACGGTCCACGGACCGTTTTCATCGGACATGTCTCCTCATGTGTACGCGGCCTAAAAACTAGGGGCCAGATCCATGAAGCCCGGCGTAACTCTCTGTCGGGCGTAGCGTATATCATTTACGTTACGCCCCGTAAGTTAGAATGGCAAGTGTCGTATTCACAAAGCACTTGCGTCCTAAGTTACGGCGGCGTAGCGTAAATGAGCCGGCGTACGCGCTTCTAATTCAAATGGGGGAGAGGTGGGCGTGTTTTATTAAAATTATCCGTGACCTGATGTAAATTACGTTTTTTTTATGCGCGAAATCACGTGGCAAATAGTCAATGCTTTCGACGTGAACGTAACTTACGCAAAGCCCTATTCGCGAACGTTTTACGTAAACGACGAAAAATTTGACGATGTCCCGACGTCCATACTTAACATTGCATATGCCCCTATAGAGCAGGGGTAACTTTACGCCGGACATACGCTTACGCGAACGACGTAAAAAGAATGCGCCGGGCGTACGTACGTTCGTGGATCGGCGTATCTATCTCATTTGCGTATTTTAAGCAATTCAGTAATTCCGGCGTATCTTGTTTTGTGGATACAAAACAAAGATACGCCGGCGCAAATTTGAAATTGTGGCCCCGTATCTGGAGATACGCCGCCGTAATGCTTTGTGGATCCGGTCCTAGATATTTTAACAAAATGGGTATAAATGGTATAAATAACATTAATGATAAAAAGATTTTAAAAAAAAACCTATAGAATCCTAGAATCACAAAAACTATAAAATAGAGTCACTCTGATGAACACAATATTTATAAGAAGATGTGAATATTATACATCCCCTATATGGCCTCCATTCTCACTATTCTGCTACTTAATATCAAAGTTCTATTTCTTACATATACTATGGCAGAATCTACTTGCCAAATCTTACAGTGGGCTAAGGATACTCAATGCACTTCCCAGATTCAAAAGATCTATATAACCATAACATAGGTATACCTGTCGCAAATCTCAACAAACCAACCATGCAGTCCATCAAAGGTCTGTCTCCCATGGGTATCAGCAGGGGCACCCTACGGATACCACAGATCCAGTCCAGTAAATAAATGTTATCATCCTAGGACAGGATCCCTAGGATTCTTGTTACTGGCAGGATCGCCAGGTGAAAATAAGGAAAAAAATCTTAAAGAAGAAGTATGGCCAAATATTTTTTTTGCCCCACTTCTCCAATGGATCACATAAGTGCAGTTCATTCTGCTCTCTTGTGACCCATTTTTAGCCGACTGCAAGCTAAAGTCCACTGGTTGACGTCAATCAGCCGGTCCAGCAGCTGGCTTAGCCTCTCAGCGAATTTCTGGGAGACTAAGGCCGCGTACACACAATAAGTTAAACCGATGAGAACAGTCTGATGGACCGTTTTCATGAGACCAAACCAATCGTGTATGGGCCCCATCCAGTGCCGATCCTGACCTCCCTGGGGCCCTAAGCAAAATTCTGCTAAGGGGCCCTCTACCTGACCTGTGATGGCATCACCCATAACTCTTCGCCAATCCCCTTGGATAGCGCCCGACCACATAAGAGGGACAGACCTAGAGTGGTGATAGGGTGACCTGTGGCCCCCAGATTTTAGTATTGCCTCACCAGGAGTCACGACTAGTACCACAGTATGAGTACACAATACTCTGCCTGGGGCCCACATCACATACAGCAGTGCCGATCCTGACCTCCCTGGTGCCCCAAGCAAAATTACATGTCACATTAAAGTTAAGAAGTGCAGGGGTGGGGGTTGCTGCCGAAAATGACATCTTACATTAAAGTGAGAAGCGGGGGGTGCTGACTTCTTACCTCTTCTCCCATGCAGCCAGCGAGTTTCCAAAACGGGGCCGAAAATTACTTCTCACCAGGCGGGCCCTCTAGTAATTTGGGGGGCCCTCCGCAGCTTTGCGGGGCCCTAAGCGGCTTGCATAGTGAGCCTATAGGGCGGATCGGCCCTGGCCCCATCGTTTAGTTATCCATCGGTTAAAAAAAAGGGAACTTGTTTTAAATTTAACCAATGGATTCCTAACCGATAGGTCAAAACTAGGGTTGTCCCGATGCCTCTTTTTTAGGACCGAGTAGAAGTACGGATACTTTTTTTCAAGTAGTCGCCGATACAAAATACTGATACTTTTTTCAAATGTGTCCCCAAATGCAGCCGTGTCCCCCCACAAATGCAGCCATGTCCCCCACATATTGCAGTCATGTATGTCCCCCACATATTGCAGTCATGTATGTCCCCCCACATATGCAGTCATGTATGTCCCCCCACATATGCAGTCATGTATGTCCCCCACATATGCAGCCATGTATGTCCCCCACATATGCAGTCATGTATGTCCCTCACATATGCAGTCATGTATGTCCAATAAATGGAGAAAAAATTGCGCATACCAAGTAAACAGAAAAAAATGGATAAAAGCTGCGACTCAAAAATGTTATACAACATAAAATAGACTATAAACAGGGAGGGGAGTCGCGCTAGACGTGAGATATTGCTTACTGATAGCACAATATAATGTCAAAAAATATAGTAAAATACAAAACCACAATTGCTAATGGTGAAGTCCACCCAATATCCTGATAGGTGAACAAGAAAACCTAATGGGTCAAACGTGATCAAAAGGGGTTAAATTCTTGATGTTGGTCAGAAGTCCATCTCTATAACCAATGGTATTGAATCTTGATACACAAAAAACGTGAAAAAAAAAGTGTCCCGTTACATTCATGAAGGTCTTGCACTTGTAGAATTTCCATAAGAAATGACAACACCGGGAAGAAAAAAGAAAAAAACTTTCATAGTGTAATACTGTTATAAAAAATATATGCACCCGTGAAAAATAGCTATTTATTAGAAAAAACAGTGACAACCCTTCACCATAGGGCACAGTTCACACTGACCCTTACCAGATCGTAAGACCCTCTCGAGGTCAAATGCAGCCTTAAGGATGGTGAAAATGGGCTTCGTTTTATAACATCATGTTTTCCTCAGATGAAACAAAAAGAGAGAAACTTTTCATAGTGTGGATTGAATGGAAATGAATCACAATCACCCGTGAGAAGAATCAACAAATACTGTGAGGGAGAGGAGTGCTGGTACCACCACCGGACGCACACACTGACCCTTACCAGATAATGAGATCCACTCTAGGATCAATAAAGGCAGCAAGGAGGTGAATGTACTGCGTATGTTGTATCAGAGACCAGTCCTTTTTCCTAATCGGTATTCAGCTGTCACATGACCCAGAAGATCCTTCCCAGCCCGTCTGCAGGGAAACATAAGCAGGAGGAGCTTTTAGTACTCTCATTCACATGATATTTAGAATCTTGTCAGTCTTTGAAAGTCATGTATGTCCCCCATATGCAGCCATGTATGTCCCCCATATGCAGTCATGTATGTCCCCCACATATTGCAGCCATGTATGTCCCCCATATTGCAGCCATGTATGTCCCCCATATTGCAGCCATGTATGTCCCCCATATTGCAGCCATGTGTCCCTCATACCTTTTAGATATGCTGATGCCGCCTCTGCCGCATACCGCCGTATCCCCCGCACAATCGCGTAGCGCATTACAAGCTTTCATTCTAAAAACTTGTAAATGGCCGCGCTCCGAGTATTAAAACTCCCCTTCTCCGGATTGGAGGGATCCGTCCAATCCCACGCAAGGGGGAGTGTCTATACGCGGATTCGTGCATAGACACTCCCCCTTGCTCGGGATTGGAGGGATCCCTCTAATCCGAAGAAGGGGAGTGTCAATACACGGCCATTTACAAGTATTCAGAATGAATGCTTGTAATGTGTGCTATGCGATTGTGCAGGGGGATACGGCGGTATGCGGCAGCGGCGGCGTCAGCAAATCTAAAAAGGTATGAGGGACGCATCGCTGCAACATGGGGGGGAAGTATTCTATTTCAGTATCGGGGGTATTTGCGGGAGTACAAGTACTCCCGCAAATACTCGGCATCGGTCCCGATACCGATACTAGTATCGGTATCGGGACAACCCTAGTCAAAACCAATCGTTAGTAGGCACGACCATCGGTTAAAAATCCATGCATGCTCAGAATCAAGTCGACGCATGCTTGGAAGCATTGAACTTCATTTTTCTCAGCACGTCGTTGTGTTTTACGTCACCGTGTTGTGACACGATCGGTTATTTAACTGATGGTGTGTGGGCGCGACGGTCCATCAGTCAGCTTCATCGGTTCGGACCGTTCTTATCGGATGGACTGATCGTGTGTACGCGGCATAAGCCAGCCGCTCCCACCCCCTCCACAGCCTTGTGCTCCAATGATTGCTGGAGGAACAGAGCAGAGAACCGGTGACTGAGGCCCCGTACACACGACCAAATACATCTGTTCAAATCGGTCTGTCAGACCGATTTGAACAGATTTGTCTGCTGGACTGTTTTGGTCTGATCGATGTACACACGATCAAACCAAAATCCCCGCCGGCAGACAGCCCGGTGACGTGGCGATGACGTTGACGCCGCCACGTCACCGCAACAGGAAGTAAAACACTTCCGCGCATGCGTCGAATCCATTCGACGCATGTGCGAGCAGATATGTCTGCTGGTTAGCGTACTAACCAGCAGACATGTCGGACGGACGGGTTCCCAGCAGGCAGATTTTAAAGCATGCTTTAAAATCTGTCTGCTGGCAAAATCTGTCTGTCCGCCCGTACACACGATCGAATCTGTCTGCTGAAACGGTCTGTCAGACCGTTTCCAGCAGATAGATTTGATTGTGTGTACGCGGCCTGACAGTCACAACTCTCTGTCCAGAGCAGGGGGGAGGACTGAGCGATAAGCAGTGTCTGATCGCTCAGTTCTCAGTGCAGAACCGGGGGGGGGGGGGCGGACAAAAGCAGCATCAGATCGAATAGGTGATTAGGTAAATATACTTTTTTTTTTTTTTGGAAACCCCATGTAGGGGGTTTGATGCAGCCATCACATGTAGGGACTTGGTAAGCTGTAGTGTAGAAAATGCTTGTTCTTGGATATAGATACACTTTGTAATCGGAATTCCTTAACCTCTTTAACAGGGAATTGGATTTCGAGCATCTTTGTCCAAAAGAGATCCCAGAGACCATAACCTGGACCACAAACAGGAAATAAAGCAGTAAGTATAAAGGTACAGTGATCATTAGGTTGTGGCAGTCATGTGTAGTCATGTGTCTTGTTCAATATAGTGACCCGGTTCATTACCATTAAACAAGATTTTGCATTGAACCCTTGACTGTAAAGGGGCTTGCTTACACTCGCGGTTTGGTGGGAGGTAAACACATGTGGCTTACCACCCCCAACAACTCCCATTTAGGTTGAAAAGGCAGTATGGTTGGGGGTGTACACCTGCAGTGGCCATGGACCTTTCTCTCCTGGCTGCAGCAGGAATTATACCTTCTGTTGCATTGAGGGGGCACTACTGCATGCTGAACCCATTCTGGTGAATGGAGCCACACTACATACCCCCCCTCCCCCCAACCCTGCACCCATGTGCAATGCATGTGGCTGCAACGCAGTCCTGTTTTATTTAAAGGGTTTAAACGGGCAGTGAGGAGGTGACATAACACTGCTATCTATACCTTAGGTTCATAGCCACTGCTTAAAGTAATATTGAAGTCTTGTATAAAAATAACACACATTTTATACTTACCTGCACTGTTGCAGTGGTTTTGCACAGAGCAGCCCCAATCCTTCTCTTAAGTCCCTCACGGGTGCTTCTGGCCCCTTCTCCTGCTGAGTGCCCCCACAGCAAGTAGCTTGCTATGGGGACACCCGAACCAAGCCGCTGCTCTGTGTGTCGATTCAGACACGGAGCTGTGGCTTGGCTCCACCCCCTCTTTCTTCTCATTGGCTCACTGACTTAAGGGAGAGTCCCTGGAAAGCTGAGGCTCTCGTACGCTGGATCAGGTAAGTATGAGGGGGGCTGCACCACACAGAAGGTCTTTTACATTAATGCATAGAATGCATTAAGATAAAAACACTTCCTGCCTTAAAAACTACTTGAAAGCTGTTCATTTTATATTTAGCCAAAAGATTGGTTGAAAGAAGCCAAGAGATTCCTTCATCCACACATGTTTTTCAACATGTCCCTTCAGCAAAAAACGATCGAACGATTGACTGCTATTGAATGGGGACTCCCACAAAGGGGAGTTTCTGCTGAACGGGTCGAGTTTCGATCAATGTATGGCCAGCTTTTGACTTTCCCTGTTTTATTATTGAGGTTGATACATTTAAATAATGATTCTAACCTACAAGACAAATTAATTTGAAAATATTATTTCCATTTGATGTTTGTTTTTTGATCGTGCCTTACCCTCAGAGTTGCATAAACATTGGGGCCTTTGCCATGTGCATAGCCAGGGGCATTGGTGAGGCTGTGGTGTGTATAGTTTTCATAGAGTGCAGCTGAATACAGTCACCAAAATCAGTGGCATTAGCTGAACTTGTTTTTTTATATTTATGCCTGTAACGGTCACCACCGTTTACAACCTTCCATCTACCCATGACAAGCTTATCCGACACACTGCGACAATCCTGCATACACGATCCATTCTATTTCCCATAATCAAGACGAGACACAAGCTCCGCTCTCTCTGGTTTCCAAAATGAATGAATACTTTATTGGTTTCTTAGCTTGCTTATATATCTAGTACAGCATGTTAAATTTAATTACAGGACAATGCAATCTCCACCCCCCTATTTACACACTGGGGCTAATTATTAATTAGTATCAGACATTTCGGCACCGATACTGACGAGACCTATCACATTCCTTTATCAATAGAATTCAATTAAAATACAATTGACATGCTAATTCAATACATCTGAAGAGAGACGTTAACACAGGGCTTTAAACAGTTTTATCACACAATGAAAAGGTCTTTGGAGCAGACCTGGATTAACACCTCTACACAATGAAATGTCTTTCACAAGCTGGGTCACTTAGCAAAAGCAGATGTCTACTAGGAACACCTTAATATCTCAGTATCCTGCCATATGAAGTATCAATAATGTCCCATCTCATGTAATACATGAAGTATGATTTTATTAGCCACCCTACGTCCAAAAGGCACAGGGTGGACTTAGACCCAGGAGTTATTAGTGCCGCTGGTACAAGAGTAGCTCTCATCCTTCCAAAGTCTCTGGTTGTCACGGTTCATTCCAATACAATGCCTACTTAGATTTTTTTTTATATTTTATTAGAAATTAGACCATAAAGCGAGTTTAAAAAGAAGCTTTAACGGTGTCTTACATTATAAATTATACTTCTCTTTTATTACAGGTGGAAAAGCTCCTTTTTATGCAGCCTTTTTTTTGGTATCCCCGTCATTGTTATTATGATTTACATGTTATTTACGCACAACAAAGAAAAGCCATCGGCACTGGATACAAACATTATCCCTGGGCTATCCATCATGAACCTCATCTTCTTCATTCTTTGTTCTCTGGTCCAGGTAGGTGTTGGGATGTTCAGTGTTTTCTCGAACAAGTTGCTTTGTTTAGTTTTTAAAGCGATTCTACATGTAATTTTTTTTAAATAAAATAACAAACATGTTATACTTACGTGATTCTCTTTTTGGGTCCCAAGTTGTCTTTTCTCCCCGCCAAGTGCCCCATAGCGATCTGCTTGCTATGGGGGCACTTGTGCGGGCTCGCTCCCGAGCTGGGCTGTTTGCGTCTACTCACACAGACAGCAGGACTTAGCCCCATTCCTTCTCACTCAGGCTGTGATTGACAGCTGCAGGAGCCAATGGCTCCCATCGCTGTCTCTGAGCCAATGAGGTGGGAGAGAGCAGACAGAGCCTTGGCTCTCTTGCACATTTCTGGATCGAGATTGGGCTGAAAGGGGGGGGGGGGGTAGGATAGAATCTTCTTCTGCCTTTAGAACCACTTTAAGTTCAGAACAAAAAAAAAAAAAGCAAACACATGTACAGTAAAAACTTGGTTTGCGAGCATAATTTGTTCCAAAAGCATGCTTGTAATCCAAGGCACTTGTATATCAAAGCATTTTTTTTTTACAATAAGTTGGTAAATGTTGTACCTTCATTAAATGTAACCATATTGCTACACTTAGAGGCTCCTCTCTTCTTTATTATACTCAGTTGTGACATGACGCTACTCATATATCAAGATATCGCTTGTATATCAAGGCAAAATGTATTAAAACATTTTGCTTGTCTTGCAAAACGCTCTCAGACCAAGGTTTTACTGTATTATTTTAAATATTAAATATTGACTATGAACATGTCAGCCAGCAGTTGATGGTCCAGGTGCCTTTCCACCAGTGTTCTTTAAGCCATATTTAACCACTTAAGAATCGAATAACGCCGATATACGTCGGCAAAATGGCATGACTGGGCACAATCACGTACCTGTACATGATTGTTAAATGCCCAGCCGTAGGTCGCGGGCGCACGCCCACAACCCAGTCCGAAGCTTCGTGACCACGGGACTCGCGGACCCGGTCACCGCCGGAGTCCCGCGATCGGTCTCTGGAGCTGAAGAACGGGGAAAGGCATATTGGTCCGGGTCTTAGGTGGTTAAAGGATAAGTTCACCTTTCATAACATGTAACATGTTCTCTTTCTAACTCCGTCTGAATTTCCGACTGAAAAAGTCCAATGGGGCACACACACGGTCGGAATATCCGATGAAAAAATTAGGTCTGACTTTTTCCATCGGAAATTCCGATCGTGTGTACGAGGCATTAGTTTATGCAAAACTTTTATCATTAAAAATCTCGATAGGCGACGTTTAAAAAATTCTATAGGTTGAATTTTTTGAGTTACAGAGGAGGTCTAGGACTAGAATTATTGCTCTCACTCTAACGTTCACGGCGATACCTCACTTGTGTGGTTTGAACACCGTTTTCATATGCGGGCGCTACTTGCGTATGCGTTCGCTTCTGTGCGCGAGCTCGTCGGGATGGGGCGCCTTAGAAACATTTTTTTTTTGGTTTTCTTATTTATTTTTATTTATTTTATAATTTTTTACACTGAAATAAAAAAAAAAAATCTATCACTTTTATTCCTCTTACAAGGAATGTAAACATCCCTTGTAATAAAAAAAAAGCATGACAGGTCCTCTTAAATATGAGATCTGGGGTCAAAAAGATCTTCGATCTCATATTTAGACTTGCATGCAAAAAAAAGAAAAAAAAATGGAAACTGTCATTTTTTCAAACGACAATTTTTTTTTTCTTTAAGATGCATGGGCGGGACTGACGTTTTGATGTCACTTCCGCATAGCAAAGCTATGGGGACAGGTGGGGGCCATTTTGCCCTCACTCACATCCCCACACAGACAGCCGAAGGACCCGATCACCTCCGCTGCTATCGACGGCTCCAGTAAGCGGCGAAGGGCGCGGGAGAGCAGCGGGAGGGGGGGCCTCTCCCGCCACGATAACGGTGATCTTGCGGCGAATCCGCCGCGGAGACCGCCATTACACTTGACAGGACCGCCCACTGAAGAGATGGATATCTCGGTTGTGGCAGCAGCTGCTGCCGTTACCGAGATATCCATCTTTAAAAACAGGATGTATATTTACAGTGGGCGGTTGTCAAGTGGTTAAAGGTGTTGTAAAGGAATTTTTTTTTTTCTCTAAACAGCTTCCTTTACCTTAGTGCAGTCCTCTTTCACTTACCTCATCCTTCCATTTTGCTTTTAAATGTCCTTATTTCTTCTAAGAAATCCTCACTTCCTGTTCTTCTGTCTGTAACTCCACACAGTAATGCAAGGCTTTCTTCCTGGTGTGGAAAAAGCCTCTTGAGGGGGGAGGGGGCGAGCAGGAGTGTCAGGATGCCCACTAACACACAGCTCCTTCCTCTGCAAAGTAGAGAGTGTCCTGACTTGCCTGCTCGCCCCCTCCCCCCTCAAGGACAAGTGAAGGAGGGCTGCACTAAGGTAAAGGAAGCTATTTAGGGGGAAAAATAATTCCTTTACAACCTGTTCTAGAGTTTTTTTTTTTTTTTTTACTATATGACTGCATGATGAATAATGAATAATGATATAGATGGATGGATGGAAGATAATGCTGATTTGTGAATCCATTTTACTGTGGGACTCTAGACCTCAAAGTCAAGTAACAAACTAACCATAAGATGTTGTTTTATCAATGTTCTATGACGATAATGTATCCACACCGGTGTTGTAATGATGTTCCTCTTTGATTCACAGTGCCTTGGCGGATGGTACTTCTATGTTCAGGCCTACAAGTCTCTAAAGCACAAGTCAACCAACATGGATGTTCTGATAGTCCTGGCGACCACCATTGCGTACATTTATTCGGTGGTTATCCTGATCGTGGCCATGTTAGAGAAGTCCGATCAGAGCCCAGAGACCTTCTTTGATACACCCCCCATGCTGTTCATGTTTATTGCTCTGGGGAGATGGCTTGAGCACATAGCCAAGGTAATTGCATTAGATTGGCCCCAGTGGGGCTCACCAGGAAATCTCTATCCTGACTTATCCCTGGGAATTGTTAACCTGTGTGTTATACACGTCCAGAACAACGAGGCACACTGGGAGAACATCAGCGAAGAAGGAAATGATCTCCTGATTAAAATGTACAGTAAATCCTGTAAATCCTGCTGTATTTATTCACCTGTTACTCGCACGCTATAATCCTTCTGTGTAAATGGATCTGTGTTTACTGCTTGGCATAGTGTGCAGCCTATTGCATTAGGGTGTGCACTCCAGAGCACAGATACACATGCAGATATCAGCAGAGCAGTGTCAGTAGAGCAGAGTTTGGTGTCAGTAGTAGTTTTTATTATTTTTATTATTTTTTTACAATCTATTTATGAGTGAAAATGGTGAAATATCAAGGATCTAAACAGAGAGAAAGGGAGTGAGGACAGAGCTTCTCCAGTCCCTTTCTCTGCAGCCTCAGCTGCACTGGACAGTGACTGAATAGGAAGTGTTCTGTGCTGAGCAGCTTCCCGTTCATTCACAAACTGGAGCAGAGTAAACATAGTTTACTCTGCTTCACTTAGGAATGAACACAGGAGTAATCAGTATAGATCACTCACTGTGCTCATTCGTGCATCCATCCTGATACATTCCCTGCAGCAACTGGTGCAAGAGGAGAAGAGAGAAGCTGGCAGCACTGCAAGGGGGAGACAGGGGGCAACAGGAAGCAGGGGGACATGGCTCGAAATGGGGCACACCCGGCACTCCCTGTGCGCACACTTATGCTGTTTGGCGTTTTCTTATAGATTGCTGAAAAGTATATCTTTGCTTTGTTGATTGTGTCACCGCATTTTACATATTTAGTCCCAACTAAAATCCCAAAGCAAAACTTAAAGCGCCTTCCTCTGGACCAAGTCAGGATAGAGGATTCAATCAATCCTTGACAATCCCCCCCCCCCCCCTCCTGGTGTTTGGCGACCATGGTCAATCTGCAATACTCGGCAGAGGCCATGTGGGGTTTGAGGCGATTTGCCTCAATACTACCAGCCTGCACCAAAAAAGCCCTCCAAACTGAGCGCCTATTGAGGATCGATCGAAGATCAATTATCAAAGGTCTTTGCCGTTTGCCCCAACCTAAGCACATATCATGTGCTTTGATCAACACTAGATCGGCAGTAAAACACTGATTAGAAATCCATGATTTCATCCTACAACACGATTTAGACTGCCTCTTTATTACAGAGAGCTGGCTCACAGCCGACTGTAACACCATTCTAGGAGAATTGGTGCCAGAAAACTACCGTATTATAACGGAAAACAGAATAGGGCAAAGAGGAGGAGGATTGGCGGTGATCCATAAGACGCGTCTTGCGATCACAAAACCAAGCCTCCAAAACCCTCTTCCATTCATGGAAACCCTTACTCTAGAACTGCAAGCAAACTCCCAGGAGACCGTCCGGATTCTACTCTGCTATAGGCCACCCGGCCCAAAATCGCAGCTTCTCCCTTCATTGACGGACTTTATCTCCACCTATACCCTGAACAGCAAACACCTTTTGCTGCTCGGGATTTCAACCTCTGGGCCAACTCCCCGCAAGACCCCGTTGCCGACGCCTGCATCGACCACCTGGAAAGATTAGGGCTTCAGCAATTAGTATGTGGGCCCACACATGCTTCAGGTCACACACTCGATCTTATTTTCAGACACGATCTGGAAATAAAAATCTTGGAAAATGAACCATTGCCATGGACAGATCACCATGCAATTAAATTCATTATTCCTGAATTCCCCCCCTTAATAAAAACATCAAATCCAGTGACTACACACTGGACTAGATGTCAGAAGAAGCTCCATTCGGAATTCTTCAAAGCCACGTTAAGGGAAAAAATAAAAACAATTCAGCCGCACCAAAAGGCTGAGGAAACACTGGAGGGCATAAACACAGCACTATAAGGCCTCGTACACACGAGGCAATAGATTTGTTCAAATCTGTCCGTCCGACAGATTTGAACAAATCTGTCTGCTGGGATTTTGGTTTGCTCGCCTGTACACACAAGCAAACCAAAATCCCCGCCAGCAGAGAGCGCGGTGACGTGGCGGTGACGTGGCGGTGACGTTGACGCCGCCACGTCACCGCACCAGGAAGTAAAACACTTCCGCGCATGCGCCGAATCCATTCGGCGGCGGTGCGGGACGACATGTCTGCTGGTAAGTGTAGTAACCAGCAGACATGTCGGGCGGGCGGATTCCCACCCGATAGATTTCAAAGCATGCTTTGAAATCTGTCGGGTGGCCAAATCCGTCGGCTCGGCCGTACACACGATCAAATCTGTCTGCTGAAACGGTCCAGCGGACCGTTTCCAGTGGACAGATTTGATCGTGTGTACGAGGCCTTACAGTCAGCCGACTTAATAGCGCCGAAACGTAAAACCCACATCTGGAAAAATAACGCAGGCTGGTTCAACAACCAGCTGGCGTTACGGAAGCAAGAGCGCAGAAGGGCGGAAGCCGCCTGGAAGAGAAGTTCATCAGATGAGAACCTCTCCATCTACAAGGAAATAACCAGAAAATACCACAAGGAAATCTTCGATGCCAAGAAAAATTATTTTTCTGAGGCCATCAACAATGCCCTCAACCGCCCCCGCGAGCTCTTCAAGCTGGTCACTCAGACTCTAAAGACAGGTATCACTCTAAAGACAGGTATCTGCAACCACTTCTGGCCCGCAGTCTCGGGCAAAAGACGGGTTTTTTGGCGACATCCCGTCGCCCCCCCGTTGTGTGCTGGGAACTCTCAGCTCCCAGCACACAGCGGGAGCCAATCGCCGGGCGCAGCGCGACTCGCGCACGTTCCGTAGGGAACCGGGCAGTGAAGCCGCAGCGCTTCACTTCCTGGTTCCCTCACCGTGGATGGAGGGGGGAGCAGCAGGGTGACGAGCGATCGCTCATCCTCTGCTGCGGACGCCGCTGGACTCCAGGACAGGTAAGTGTCCTAATATTAAAAGCCAGCAGCTGCAGTATTTGTTGCTGCTGGCTTTTAATATTGTTTTTTTGCTGAACCATCCGCTTTAAACTCAACGGAGCGAAAACAGAACTTCTCCTTTTTCATGCTAAGCGTAGGAACCAACCAGCAACAACTTGGACCCCCCCGCCCATTCTGGGTAAATTCATCACCCCTAGCGCCAAAGTCAAAAGTCTTGGGGTCATCTTCGACTCCTACATGACAATGGATGCACAAATAGGGTCAGTAGTCAGCGGATCTCACCATCTGCTGCGCCTACTACGCAGACTTACTCCTTTCATTCCTAAAGAAGACGTAGCAGTAGTGGTGGGAACAATTGTAAACTACAGACTGGACTATGCAAATGCGCTTTACCTCGGACTCCCGAAGTACCAAATTGCTCGTCTGCAAGTCGTTCAAAACACGGCTGCGAGACTTGTGACTGGGAAAAAACCCTGGGAATCAATCTCACCTTCGTTGAGATCCCTTCACTGGTTGCCAGTGAAAGACAGAATTGCTTTTAAAGCACTCTGTCTAACGCATAGATGTATCCATGGGAATGCCCCCCATTATCTATGCGAAAAAATAAAAGTTCATAACCCCAATCGCATCTTGCGATCCACCAACCAAAATCTACTCCAGATACCGAAAGCCAATTACAAGTCCAAAGGAGAAAGAAGATTCGCGATCCAAGGTCCCAGACTATGGAACGCTTTACCAACCAGTATTCGGTTGGAGGAGAACCACCTAGCATTCAGGAGAAAGATCAAGACTCCTCTCTTTTGATACCAAAGGAGACAGGAACAACAAGCGCCCAGAGGCGATTCAGTTTGCATGTGCCGCGCTATATAAGTATTCTTTCATTCATTCATTCATTATTAAACTCAAGACCAAAATTTTAATATTTTGCAGCTTACCAATCATTAGATGTGGTGACTGCATTCGTTTTCTTTTTTTAGGCCTTTTTTCCCCTTCTATTTTCACCCGGTGAACTGGCTAGTATCACACACCTTTTGTATTGGAGTGCCCTCACTTTGGATGAAGGAGCACAAGGGGCACAGCAGACCACAGCATTGGGGGAGGGGGACATTTGATGATGCACTAAAAAATTGAAGCCAAACTCCAGCTAAGCAGTTACAGCAACAGTTGTTTTCCTTTGGGAATAAAGGTTTTACATAAATAAATAAAAGCTGATCATTGTAAGCACCCTTGTCAGTGTTATATGGTTTGTCTCATTCCTGTAGTTGATACATTTGGAAGAGAGCTTGTTCTTTTCAAAAGCAACAGATTTACTGGCTGGATCATCAGATGAAACTATAGGGAAATAAAGCTTAAAACAGAAAACTAAGGCAGCAGCCCCATCTAAGAATTGATGAGCTGCAATATAATAAATGTTTGCTTTTGGGTTTAATACTTCTCTTCACGCTGGCAGTGTCCGCCAGCAGATCTGCCTGCTCATTAGAGGCTCTCTCCGCAGATCCCCGCTGAGCAGGCAGATGGCAGGTCCGTGTCTGCTGATGCAGCGCGTGCACGGACACAACCTATTGTTTTCTATGGGTTGTCGGATGGAAAAAGGACCGCCTGTCCGTTTCCGTTTCCATCTAAATGCGATCCAATCCGATCTGCCAGATGGATGGGGAACGGATCCCCAACTGTCTGTTTTTAGCGGACATGATTTGATTGACAGCAACAGGAGCCAATAGCTGCCGCTGCTGCATCATGTCCTGTGAGGAGAGAGAGAGCATATCTGCTGCACTCAGTCACAAAGCTGGATCGAGATTGGGGGGAGGGGGGAGCTGACATGGAAGTTTTTTTTTTTTTTACCTTAATGCAGTAAAAAAAAAAAAACGTAAGCATTTACAACCACTTTAATAGTGTAAAAGCAGAACACAGTGAGCTCAAAATCTGAAAATGATATGTGTCTACAGATTCAGGGACCTCCAGGGCTGGTGTCTCAGTGCCATAGGTTATGTTACTTATTTCAGGCAGTCACAAGTGACAGGTTCACTTTAATTGCACTTCCGTTGTGTATGCTGAAAACATTGTAATCATATATAAATCTGTTTATGTTGCAGGGTAAAACATCGGAGGCTCTCGCTAAGCTGATATCTCTGCAAGCTACAGAGGCGACTGTTGTCACACTTGGACCAAATTTCTCAGTTGTAAGGTAAAGCAATTTGCTCTGTTACTGTACATCTCCCTATGTCTATAGTTTGATGGGGGCAATACGTTCTTAAAAGTGGAACTTTAGACTAAAATTAAGAAAAGAATATTCATAATTCTTTGCTTAAAGTAGTATGAAACTTTAGCATTTTGTAACAAAGTGGCTGTAAACACGATTTGTGAAATTTGAGCTGGGCACATCTGTAGTGTTTACTTATCTCTCTCCAAAGCCCTAAGTCTTGTGGCTTTCTCCTGCTCTGTTATCAACATGATAACTTCTAACAATAGTGATAAAACCACAGAAATCTGTTTTGGGGAGGGTGCTATAAATAGATTAGCAGACAGTTGGTCAATTCACAGCACAGCTCTGCACAGGGGCGGACTGACCATTGAGTCACTCGGGCATGTCCCAAGAACCCCATGCCACTGGGGGGCCCCATTAGGGTTGCCAGGCTCAGTAAAACCAGGGACAGTATGTAAAAATCAGTGTTGTTTCTGAATACGGGACCTGCCTCTGTAAGTTACGGCAGCGTAGTGTAAATGAGATACGCTACGCCCGCCTAAAGATAGGCGATTCTTTCTGAATCTGGCCCAAAGAGTATAGTTCTGCCCTGAAGAAGCTCTTTTAATATACTGTACCTTTAGGGCTGGTTCACACCAAAAAAACGCACTCCAGAGCTGTTCCGGATGCGTTTCTGCAGCCTCGTTTTTACCGTGTTCCGGTGCGTTTTTTAATGTGTTTCCAGATGCATTCAGGGTGCCTTTTTTTTTTATATATATTTTTTTCAGATTTTTTTTTTTCTGCACTGTGGTCCAGTGCTTTGATGCGTTCCTGTGCATTTCTGATGCGTTTTACTGTGTCCCAGTACAGCCCAGTGCAGGAACTGGAACTGGAAAGCACTGGTGTGAACTACGCCATTGAAAACCATATAACCTACTTTCCATGCGTTTTGATGCAGAAAAAAAATGCACTGGACTGCATGTGGTGTGAACTGGTTCTTAATTTACTGATAATATTAACACACATTCTGTAAGTCTGGGGAAAGATTTTCTTACTTATGCTGCCACTTTCTATGGCGTTACAGGGAGGAGCAGATGGCTGTAGAGTTGGTACAGAGAGGAGATGTGGTGAAGGTTGTGCCTGGTGGCAAGTTTCCAGTTGATGGGAAAGTCATTGATGGGACTTCTATGGCAGATGAATCTCTTATCACAGGTAATTATCAACTGCAGTTAAAGGAGAAATAGAAACTCCTGTTTTCCTGTTGCCATTAGGGCAACTATAGATGACTTGGATCTTCTATCTATGCACACATTTCTTTATAAATCGCCCAATAACAAATCACTCAATTATTACTGGACGCATTAAAGGGGTTGTTAAGGAAAAAAACATTTTTTTTTTTCATTATAAGCATCCTTTACCTGCAGACATTCCTCTTTTCACTTCCTCATTGTTCGTTTTTGCTCGGAAGTTGCTCTATTTCTTCTCTGTTCTGTTCACTTTCTGCTTGTCTGATTGTTGCTCACCACCATGAAGAGAGACTTTACTGCGGTGGTCAGTGACGTGCTCGCCCCCTCCAGGGAACTACATCTGTGCGTCAGGACGCTCTCTACGTGTTAGAGACTTCAAGGAGGTGTGAATTACTGGGCGTGCCGCAATGCATACTGGGAAATGTAGTTCTTACATAAAGGAGCGCCACAAACCAGGAAGTGACTTTTGTCTGTCTACCTTGCAGACATAAATTTTAGACCAACATTTTTTCTCCTTTACAACTCCTTTAAATACTTGAAAAGCCGAATCGGAAATAATAAAGAAAAAATGTAAAACTGAAATTTTTATGTGATCTCCACGTTTTCACCAGTTTGATGTTCCATGTTTTTACTTTTAATAGGAATAAAGTGACTCTTTAGCCAAATTGTGAATAAAAGCTCTCCATGTAAGAAGAATAAATAGATCATTACTGCTGCCGCACACAGCAAACAAGACTGCTTTAATGCAGTTAGGCCGCGTACACACGATCGAATTTGTCTGCTGGAAATGGTCCGACGGACCATTTCAGCAGACAAATCCGATCGTGTGTACGGGCTAGAGGACAGGTTTGTCCATCGGACAAATTTCAAAGCATGCTTTGAAATTTGTCCGCTACAAACCTGTCTGTCGGATCCGTCCGCTGGTTAGTACACTAACCAGCGGACATATCTTCCTGCACATGCGTCGAATGGATTAGATGCATGTGCGGAAGCATTTTACTTCCGGGTTTAGTGACGTGGTGGCGTCAACGTCACCGCCACGTCACCGCGCTGTCTGCCGGCGGGGATTTTGGTTTGATGGTGTGTACAGCCTTCAGACCAAAACAGCCCGGCGGACATATCCGATGGAAACGGTTCGTCGGACCGTTTCAATCAGATAAATTCGATCGTCTGTACGCGGCCTAACTCTCCACTGAATCCTTTAACTCTCGTTCACATTAACTGTGGCTTTGAAATCGTGCGACTTCATCTTAAATCGCACAATTTCAAAGCTGTATGTCGGTGCAACTTGGAAGACATCAGTGTGGCTTTATGCAAAGATGAATGATGAAAACAAGAAATGCGGCGCTTCTAGATAGTGTTTCAATATTAGTGTGCAGTACCTCGATACTGGTATATAATACACAAATATTGAGAGTAAATCTCTGAGCAGTGGCGGTGCGTCCATAGGGACGCCGGAGCGCCGCCCCCTCTGAATCGCTCACAGCCAGTAAAATATACAGATTCATACACTGTATGAATCTGTATATTTTTGCCGCTGCCGCCCACTATTCAGCTGACCGGACATTGAGCGCCGGTCAGCTGAATAGTGGCATCTGACTGGCTGTGTGGAAGTGCCAATCAGAGCCGCTGGCTCTGATAGGCTTTCCGAGTACAGCCCTGAGGCTGTAGTCTGCTTCCTGGAGCTTATCCTCGGGACGTACCGGCCGTGCGTTCCGAGGATAAGACTGACAGGCGTCTCAGCCAATCAGGTAATCTGATTCTGGTAATCAGTAGCCTGATTGGCTGAAGCGTCATCGAGGGCAGGACGAGGGACATCGAGGGACGGTAGAACCCAGAAAGGTAAGTGCCAGGGGGCACAGTGGCTACAAGTGGGGGCACAGTGGCTACAAGTGGGGGCACAGTGGCTACAAGTGGGGGCACAGTGGCTACAAGTGGGGGCACAGTGGCTACAAGTGGGGGCACAGTGGCGACAATCGGGGGCACAGTGGCGACAATCGGGGGCACAGTGGCTACAATCGGGGGCACAGTGGTTACAATCGGGGGCACAGTGGCGACAATTGGGGGCACAGTGGCTGTGTTTGATGGCACAGTGGTGACAATTGATGGCATGGCACAGTGGTGACAATTGATAAGAAAGTGGCTGCGTTTGATGGCATGGCACAGTGACTGCATTTGATGGCATGGCACAGTGGCTGCGTTTTGATGGCATGGCACAGTGGCTGCGTTTTGATGGCACGGTGGCTGCGTTTTGATGGCATGGCACAGTGGCTGCGTTTTGATGGCACGGTGGCTGCGTTTTGATGGCATGGCACAGTGGCTGCGTTTTGATGGCATGGCACAATGGTTGCGTTTGATGGCACAGTGACTGCATTTGAGGGCATGGCACAGTGGTGACAATTGATGGCACAGTGGCTGCGTTTGATGGCATGGCACAGTGGCTGCGTTTGATGGCATGGCACAGTGGCTGTGTTTGATGGCACAGTCAGGGCTGTATTTTCCATTGGGCACACTGGGCAGTTGCCCGGGGGCCCCACTTGCCTGGGGGGCCCCCATCGGCTGCCCAGCGACCCCAGTAAAAAATGGTGGAGAATGGCGGGTCAGAACTGTAGAATTGTATTGTGTCTACAGTCTCTAAGGAAGAGTCTGGAGAGGAGTTAAGAGTGGGAGCGCCGCTGGGATGGGGGTCACAGGAGAAGTCAGACATGAAGAGACTATAGGATAAAACCAGAGCAGCCAAGCTGGAGCCATCTGACTGAGCCTTGCATGGTGCACCTGAGAGGAGGTCAGTGATAGCACCACCAGGCCAGTCTAAGGGCGGGTGGTTGCTAAAGAAAGGGGGAAGTGAATACAAAAATATTAGTGCCCCCCTTACCTTAGTGTATTTACTCTACGGAAGGTGGTTCCCCCTTACAGTGCTAGGGGGAACTCAGTCTGAGGACCGTGATGTAAGTGGGAACTCTGATGTAAAGAGAAAGCAGTGGATTCTGATATAAGGTGGTCTCTGGTCACCAGAGCCCCCCTCCACATCAGAGTTCCCCCTTACATCATGATCTGCAGTGTTTCCCTTTACATAAGAGTTCCCTTTCACTGTAAGGGGGAATCCTGCAGACTCTGATGCAAGAGGAAACTCTGATCAGGCTGGGTTACAGTAACCTAACCTTCATGCCAATGAAGAAATTTGTAAAACTGTAATTTTAGGTACTTTTTTGCAGTGCCAATAAAAAATTGTGGTTCTGCCAGTAAATTTCATGATTTTTGGCAGTAAGTTCTTGTGCGTGGTTGTGTAGACAGGGCCCCAGTGCACTGTATTGCCCGGGGGCCTATAATGCTCTTAAGATGGCACTGGGCACAGTGGTTGCGTTTGATGGCACAGTGGCTGCGTTTGATAGGTACAGTGAGGCTGCAATTGTTTTTTTTTTTTTTTTCGTTTTGCGCCCCCCCAAACATTTTGAGCACCAGCCGCCACTGTCTGAGTGAAAAAAAATAATGATTAAAAATTGAACAATGCTTCAGAGTAGCACTAATATGTGTAACAAACGAAACAGTGTATAAGGTTCTTAGGGAACCAAATGACAAGTATGTAAAAATGCTTTAAACAAGTGACACACTGGAATATATATAGTCCATAAACCAGTAACTGATGCGAGCTGATGATTCACAGGTTGTCTGTAGAGATCACAGATGCAACGAATAAGTAAGGTAGAATACTCTTACCATATATGGTGGACTCCAACTACTTTGCAGCAGTGAGTCAAAAACGCTTGGTGGTCTCTTTAGGACCTAGATCGCTGCAACCAGGATAGACCAACTGTTATGCCGCGTACACACGGTCGTTTTTTGCGATGAAAAAAAACGTTGTTTTTTAAAACGTCATTTAAATTGATCGTGTGTGGGCAAAACGTCGTCTTTTGTCTTCAAAAAAACGACCAAAAAAAAATTCCAACTTGAATTTTTTGTGTCGTTTTTCAAAACGTCGTTTTTTGTTTCACAAAAAGTCACCGTGTGTAGCAAAAACGTTGTTTAAAACGACGTTTTTCAACCCGCGCATGCCCAGAAGCTAGTTATGAAGCGAGCTTCAATGGAAAAGAGTGGTGAACGTAACCTCGCTTTTTGTGAAAAAAACGATGGTGTGTATGCAACATCGTCTTTGAAAAGTGATGTTTCAAAAACGTCGTTTTTTACTTCACAGAAAACTTCGTTTTTTTTTCATCACAAAAAATGATCGTGTGTACGCGGCATTAGTGTATTCCTTGCGGTGGAACTCAAGAGGGTAGAAACGACAGGAACCAAGGTGTACCAAAACAACTCGACCTTCAAGTGCAGGAACAAGGGGAACTTAAAAGCTCCAATGGACTCATGGGAAAAAAAGAAAAAGCTCCAATAGTGCAGGTCAGATAAACCAAAGCTGGTTTTATTATAAAAAAGTCATACAAATGACATAACATGGAATAAAAAAGTGATCACGTAAAAAAGCAATATGGGGTGCTTATGATGCAGTACCCAAGCATGCAAAGATGTCTATGCAAGTTGATCCTGAAATTGCCTAAAGTAGTCCAGGAACTACTTTTTCATATCAGTGCGGCACAGCAACAATTTGGTGTCGCACTGATTTAAACAGTACGATTGCCAGCAATAGGGTGCGACTTGTCATGCGATTTGACCTGTCAATCGCATGACAAGTCGCTCCAATGTGAATGGGGGCTTAGACACCATCACTCCTGGAAGTGTTGATCTCCTGGTGCCATGCTGCACTCAGTGGTTCCTCTTGCCAACCCCTATATCACTGCTGTGTCCTGTGAGCTCTAACAAGATGGGCCCTCTGATTCCTCCTGTATTGAAATGTATTGTAATTGTACTGTCTGCCCTCACGTTGTATAGGACTGCGCAAACTGTTGGAGCTATATAAATTCTGTAGAATAATAACAATATTACAGAACACAGTGATTTATGTTTATCAGCATCAAAAAAGTTCAAAAAATAAGTGTTTTGCACTAAGACAGCTAGCATTTGCAGACTTTTATTTATTTTTTTGGACTTGGACTCGAAGATAACCCGATGTAAACATGTGCATCTTTTTACATCTACCTGCTCATAGGCCTTATTGACAGGCAGATCTAATGGGACCTTCCATGCGAAAGAGGCTTAAAGCTGGGTTCACACTAGTGCGAATTGGATGTGGCTTTCCCTCCGCATCCAATTCGCATTTCAGGAGATTGTGACTGGCTCTCAATAGAACTGGTTCACACAGCTCAGGGGTGGCTGCGGATCGATTTGCAAAAGAGTCCTGTGTGTCCTCTAGTCCGATTTAGGTCCAATTTGTCCCTGAGATGGAGAACAGGGATGCACTGAACCCCTGCTGAGAGCCGCTTCGCACTGCAGTATGAACCCAGTCTTAAGCCTCCGTACACACGATCGGATTTTCCGCAAACAAAGCCTCTGACTTTTGTCCGAAGGGCGTTGGCCAAAAACTTGTCTTGCATACAAACGGCACACAATTGTTGGCCAACAAACATGAACATAGTTACGTACTACATCGTTTTTAAGCTCTTTAGCGCCATCCTTTGGACACCTTCTGCTAATGTTGTGTTTGGTGAGCATTGCTTCCGAGCATGCCTGTTTGTACTTTGGACTTTTGTTTGTCGACTTCTGCTGAACCATTCTGTATGGGCTTAATATCCTGTTAAAACCTGATCTCCTGCTGTTTAACGTACAACACCCAGCTGAAAGAGTCGGAGGTGGGATAACTTCCCTGCCCCTCCTTCTATGGAGCCATATGAATCTGCAGGCATAAAATGAGCAGCAATGTTCAGGCTTTCCTGTACACACGATCGGTTCATCAGATGAAAACGGACCGATGGACCGTTTTCATCGGACGAACCGATCGTGTGTGGGCCCCATCAGTTTTTTTCCCATCGGTGAAAAAAAAAATAGAACCTTTTTAAAAATTTCGTATGGTTAGAAAACCGTTAGAAAAAAACGATCGTCTGTGGGGAAATTCATCGGTCAAAAATCCATGCATGCTCAGAATCAAGTTGACGCATGCTCGGAAGCATTAAACTTCATTTTTCTCAGCACGTTGTTGTGTTTTACGCACCACGTTGGACACGATCGGATTTTTTTTTTATCAAAACAACTTTTATTGAGCATAAGGTAAAAACAGGAGTACAGTCGGGTAAGAAGTGCAACATGCACTACAGGTACAAGTAGATCCATTTGACATTGTACATGTACATAAACATGAATAGAGTTCGCAAGGAGTAACAGTGGGAGTCACTACTGGTGTGGTACAGGCTAGGGGGCAGCAAGCAACCGTATGGGGAGCAGGGGGGGGCGCCATAGGGTAAGTTGGCAGACAACGTATGGGAACCGCATCTAGCCCACATCAGTGCAGGAGGAGGAGTCCCCCAGCCACCTGTCCCAAACCTTGTTATATTTCTGTGGGCAGCCCCTGTTGGCATATAACATTTTTTTATAAGGGAGGGCAGCATTAACAGCACTGATCCACTGTTGCAGGGAGGGCGGGGTTCCCCTCATCCAGCGCCTGGCAATTTGCAGACGAGCAAGGAATAACGTTTCTTGCAGAAATGTGTTGAGATATTTTTCTTCTTCAGGAAGGGAGAGAAGTCCCAGTATGCACTGGCGGGGGCAGAGGGACACAGGGGAGCCCATCCGATCATGGAGGAACCGGACCACCTGAGTCCAGAACCCCTGGACGGGGGGGGACAGGCCCAGAGTAGGTGAAAAAAGGAGGCATCAGGGTGGCCACAGCCGGGGCAGTTGGGGTCTTGGTCATTCTTAAATTTGGAAATGCGGTGGGGTGTTAGGTATGACCTGTGGAGAATGAACAGGTGGGTGAGGCGGTCGGATAATTTAGGGGAGACCGTCTTGCAGTTGGCAAGGGCCTCACCCCAGTCCGCGTCGGACACAGTGCCAATGTCAGGCTCCCAACGGTCTTTAAGGCGGTATGCAGTGGCCGTCGCAGAGGGCTGTATGAGGTAGCAATAGAGTTGGGAGATGAGCTTCTTGTGATCAGATCCAGTCACAATATCAACCAGGAGAGGGATCTCGAGGGTCGGTGCGGGGCTAACAAATTGGGAGTTGAGGGCATGTCGGAGTTGAAAGAAGCGGAAAAGCATATGATTAGGTAGTGCAAATTTATCTTTAAGGGTTTGAAACGACGTGACCGAGCCCCGGGCCACTACCTGTGACAGATAGATGACACCACTGTTGATCCACAGGCCACGGTCGGGGACAGAGGCAAGTTCGGGCAGAAGAGGGTTATCCCATAGGGGGGTGTGGGAATGGGGGGAGGGGGCTGCGCCAATACGCAGAGCTAGTTGCCATATTTTACGGTGGTGTAAGAGCATCCGACCGGCGACATCGGTGTGAGGTGGGGCCCGTGGTTCGCAGAACAGGAGTTGGAAGGGGTGGAACAGGGGCCCCGGGGTGTGTGAACAGACCAGGGCAGAGTAGCGGTCTTTGTCGGACTGGTTGTAGTGAAAAAAATGAGAGAGCTGGGAAGCTATCTAGTAGAGGAGCAGGTCCGGGAGTGCAGTGCCGCCCAAGTCGGTCGGGCACTTCAGGACCCGCCAGGACAATTTGTGACGAGACGGGCCCCAAACAAACGTGTTGAGGATGGATTCCATGGCCTTCAGGGTGCGCTGGGGGAGGTATAGAGGGGCGTGCTAGAAAACATAAAGCAGCTTAGGGAGAAGAATCATCTTTACCAGGTTGATCCGACCCATCACTCCAAGGGGGAGTCGGGACCAGACCTGGGTTTTTTGTTTCAAGAGTGCAAATAAGGGCTCGACGTTAAGGGGGGCATAGTCAAAGAGGGATTGAGAGATAGTGACACCAAGGTATTTAATAGTGCTAGCTCTCACTAGAGGTAGCCGGGCCTGGTCGATGGAGGGGGCACCCGAGTCTAGGGGAAGAATGTGGGATTTAGCCCAGTTTATCCGGAGCCCCGAATATTTCCCAAAATCAGTGATAACCTGAAGGGCCGTCTGAAGTGAGGGTCCCGGGTCCGCAAGGTAGAGGAGCATGTCTTCGGCATAGAGGCTGACCACCTCGGTCAAATGGCCGTGGCGGAGGCCTCTGATGCCGGGGTGGGTCCGAAGGGCCATGGCCAGGGGCTCCACGGCCAAGGCATAGAGCAAGGGAGAGACAGGGCATCCTTGACGTGTGCCACGGGAGAGGGGGAAGGGGGGCGAGATCCTACCATTGACTCGAATGCGTGCCGAAGGGGACTGGTAAAGGAGTTGGAGCCACTTGACATAGTTGGGGCCGAATCCGAACCTGCGGAGGCATTCCCACAAGTATGTCCACTCGAGTCGAATGCTTTGGCGGCGTCTAGGCTAACCACCACTCTGGAACCCACGTCCTCGCGTTGCGCCTGGAGGTTCATGTGTAGACGTCTGAGGTTGAAAGCTGTGTTTTTGCCTGGCATAAATCCAGACTGGTCGGGGTGATTGAGGCTAAGGATAACTTTGTTGAGACGCAGGGCTAAAATCTTGGCCAGAATTTTGATGTCGAGTTGGAGGAGGGAAATAGGTCTGTAGGATTCGGGAAATAGTGGGTCTTTGCCTGGTTTGGGAATAAGGACTATGAGGGCTTCGCTCATGGACGGTGGGAGTGAGCCTGTAGCGAATATGTGCGTGTATAGTTGGCAAAGGCGTGGGACGAGAGTGTCGCCGAATTGTTTGTAGAATTCGAGGGGAAGGCCATCGGATCCGGGCGTTTTGGACGTGGGAAGCGACGCCAGGGCCTCAGCAACGCTCCAGCTGGGCCACCTGGGGGGGCGTAAGTGTAGGGAAGTCAATGTCGCAGAGGAGGGCCGATAGCTCGTCAGGGGTGTGTTGGGCCGTGGAAGAGTAAAGATCGGAGTAGAATGATCTGAACTCCATGGCCACCAGGTCTGGGTCAGTGACCCTGGCCCCGGAGGCCAGCTGGAGGGAGACCACCACCGGGGGCTTGTACTCAAGGTGAGCGAGATACGCAAGGAGCTTGCCAGCACGTTCACCAAACTCATAGACACGTTGCTTGCTAAAAAAGATGCCCTTTTTGGCTTTTTCAAAGTGTAGTTGGTCAGTGAGTCTGGCCTGTACCCGGACGCGGGCAGCGTTGGCTGCTGTGGGGCTGTCCCGAAAGGTCTGCTCCAGGGCATCAAGGCACTCCTCTGCCTGACAGAGCAGTGCCTTGGATGCGGCCTTGTGTCTGTTGATGCGGGTGGACATGATCAGGCGAGCATGTGATTTAAAGGTCTCCCAGACGGAGCCAAACGAAGCGGAGCCGACATTTATGCGGAAAAAATGGTCCCACTCGAGCTGGACCGAGTCCAAGTCGGGCAGAATGTTGAGCCAGAACGGATTTAGTGTCCATACTCTGACTGTGGGGGGGGCTGGGAGCCGCAGCTTGATCCAGCAAGGGGAGTGATCAGAAAGCACTCTAGTGCCAATGTCTGCTTCTAGAAGATGGGGGAGGAGGGAGGGGGTAAGGAGCACTAGGTCTATGCGGGACATTGCGGAGCGCGAGGGGGTGAAACATGAAAAGTGCGTTTGCGTTGGGTGTGTGTGACGCCAAGCATCCGTAAGGGCGAATTCAAGGAGGAATTTTCCGAATCTGGTGGTGTCAGGCGGTAAAGGGGAGGAGATGGTAGGACTTAGCCTATCAAGGTTGGGGGAGATCACCATATTAAAGTCCCCGGCCCAGATGGCCGGCACCAGGGGGTGTTGGGCCATAAAGGCCACCCCGTCCCTCAGAGCCTCGAACTGAAAGGGGGGGGGATGTAGAAAGCAAGGAGAACGAGTTCGAGGCCCCCCACAGTTGCATGTAAAAACAGTGACCTACCCTGGGGGTCCGACTGCAAGGAGTGTAGGCAAAATTGTACCGTCTTGGCTATAAGTATGGCAACACCACGAGAGTTGGAAGTGTACGGGGCCTGATATAGCCAGCCCACCCAGGGCTTTTTCAGGCATAGTTGTTTTTGTCCTGTGAGATGGGTCTCCACCAGGATGGAGATGTCTGCACGGAGGGATTTAAGGTGGGAAAGGACAGCAACACGCTTGGCCCTCTCACCGAGGCCACGGACATTCCATGTTAGTACTTTAAGGGAAGCCATACTGGGACAGGGGCGGTAATGTGAGCAGTCGGACGCCCAGGGGGGACCACAGTACACAATAAACAGCAGATTAGGCATACCACAAAGCACAGTAGGACATAAAGCAATAAAACAGTTCTCAGCACAGTAGACGCACAGGGAAGGCCCTGGCTTAAGGTACATGTCAAAGTGGAGCAAAAAAAAAACAAACTGAAAAATAAAAAAGTTAAACATATGTACATATGGGCAGGATCCCAACAGTCTGCATAGGCTCTGGACCAGCAATGCAGGTGAAATACCCTGCCATTCACCAAACAAAAGTGGGCAGGGGCTGGCCAGGGAAACAAAACATAAGGGACAGTCTTGGCGGGTGGCTCAGGTGCCATGTCACCGGTATAGGTCGGGGGGCGACCAAAAAGCTGAAAAGCACACAACAGTGCAGCGGGAGCAGCCAGGCAATGTGGATGCTGGCGTCGGTGAGCCGCCCGAGGCACATATAAACAGGGGGGGATGAGGGGGAACATAAAACAAGGGTAAGATTACCACCTCTCAGTGTGGTCCAGGGGCACAGTCAAACAGCTGGAGGGGCAGGTGATGAAAGTGCAATAAAGGACAACTCACGGTTCTGTATGGGAGTCCAGGCGGGGAGAATGTTCTGAGAGCAGGTGTCCACAGCAACAGTGACCTGATGGGTGCGGGAAGAGGCAGCACAAGAGTCCAGGCTGCACCATGGCACGGGGGGGAGTGGCGGTAAAACACCGCAAAGGGGCAAAAGTGTGCAGGGTGCCTGCTGCGCCGGAGGTCACGGCGGGGAGGGGAAGATGGCAGGCAGGCAGGCAAGGGTCAAGGGCGAGGCCTACACGGCCGCACCAAGGTTTTCCAGCCAGGATAGGACAGCTTGCGGGTCTTCAAAAAACTGGGCCTTGCCCTCACACACCACACGGAGGCGTGCAGGGAAAAGCATCGCATAGGGAAGGTGGCGGGCGCGAAGCTGCCTCTTGACCTCGACGAAGCGGGCCCGCTTTTTCTGAACCTCGGCCGAGAAGTCCGGGAAGACGGCCACATGTATGTTGCCGATGGGGATGTTACCTCGTTCGCGGGTGAGTCGAAGGATCGCGTCACGGTCCCGGTAGTTTAGGAACTTCGCGATGAGAGTACGCGGCGGGGCTCCAGAGGGAGGGGGTTTTGCTGCAAGGCGATGGGCGCGCTCCAACACGAATGTCGAGGAGAAGGCCTCTCTGCCAAACGACCTGACCAGCAGATTTTCGAGGTAGGTAGGGGGGTCGGCGCCTTCCGCTCTCTCAGGGATCCCCACGAAGCGCAAGTTACACCTCCTGAGACGGTTCTCCATGTCGTCCTGCTTGGAGAGGACGGCGTTCAGCTGGTATTGTAGCTGTTCCGTGGTCACCTGGAGGGGATGCAGGCCTTCCTCCACATGGTCGATCCTGTGCTCCGTCTCCGACACCCTTTCCCGCAGCTTTTGGACGTCGTGACGGATCAGGGAGATGTCGACCTTCACCTCCTCGATCCGGGCTGTAAGGGTGGACTGGCAAAGGGCGATCGCTTCCAGCACCTTAGCTGTATCTCCCGAGGCCGGAGCCTCGGCTCCACGAGGCTGGTCGGCGCCATCTTCATCCTCCGTGTCGGCCCCTTCATGGCGGAATTGAGCCAGTTTGGCTATGGCCCCGGACCTTTTGGTAGGAGACATGAGGTCTGGGGGTGGCTAGAGTGTCCGGGGACCGTTGGTGTCCAAATGTAGGGGAAGAAATCCCTCAGGATTTAACAAAAAGGATTTGCCTCGAGCGGGGCTCTCACCCTGCACGTCCTGCTACATGCGGCTCCAGACCACGCCCCCCACGATCGGATTTTTAACCGATGGTGTGTAGGCAAGACTGATGAAAGTCATCGGATATTTGATGAAAAAATTCATTAGACCGTTTTCATCAGATGAACCGATCGTGTATACAGGGCATTAGAGTTTCCCATTATGCTCTGTATACAAGGCCCCATGGAAGCACCCAATATTAAATATGCAATGGTTCAAATGCAGTTTTCATTCTGATGCCACGTACACACGATCACTTTTTGGCGTTAAATAACATTTTGTTTTTCAGCATGTAGAAAAAACGACGTTTTTACAACCTTATCATTAAAAACGACGTTGCCCACACACCATCGTTTTAAAAAAAATGATGAGCAAAGTGCGGTGACGTACAACACGTACGACGGCACTCTAAAGGGGAAGTTCCATTTAAGCTTCCGTCTCCTAACTTGCTTCTGAGCATGCGCGGGTTTAAAACTTTGTTTTTAACGTCGTTTTAGCCCACACACGATCATTTTTTTACAACCCAAAAAACAACATTTTCAAAAATGACATAAAAAATTTAAGACAAAAAACGATGTAAAGCCCACACACGATCATTTTAAATGACGTTTTAAAAAATGTCATTTTATTTCATCACAAAAAACGACCGTGTGTACGCGACATGAGTTGCTTTGTCTTGCTTTTGATTTCCTTATTCTGATTTCATGCTGCTCAATGATTTTCCTTGAGTTGAGTTGCTTCATACTGCTTCTGAGTTGCTTCTACTTTCACATTGACCGGTATTGAGAAGAAAAGCATTTTAGAAGCAAACAAATTTAATAAATTATTTTAAAGATCAGCTTATAATAAAAACCTTAAACAAATAATTTTAAAGCCATTATATTTTTCCATTTAATTACCTTGTGGTACTTTATACTATGCCAAATTAAAGGGGTTGTAAAGGTAAAAAAAAATTTTCCTAAGTAACTTCCTTTACCTTAGTGCAGTCCTCCTTCACTTACCTCATCAATCGATTTTGCTTTTAAATGTCCGTATTTCTTCTGAGAAATCCTCACTTCCTGTTCTTCTGTCTATAACTTCACACAGTAATGCAAGGCTTTCTCCCTGGTGTGGAGTGTCGTGCTCACCCCCTCCCTTGGACTACAGGAGAGTCAGGATGCCCACTAACACACAGCTCATTTCTCTATCTGCAACATAGAGAGCGTCCTGACTCTCCTGTATTCCAGGGGAGGGGTCGAGCACGACACTCCACACCAGGGAGAAAGCCTCACATTACTGTGTGTAGTCACAGACAGAAGAACAGGAAGTGAGGATTTCTCAGAAGAAATAAGGACATTTAAAAGCAAAATCGATGGATGAGGTAAGTGAAGGAGGACTGCACTAAGGTAAAGGAAGCTATTTAGGAACATTTTTTTACCTTTACAACCCCTTTAAGTCAAATCGGAAAAGTCCTGAATTTAGAATGGTAATCAAGTTTTGAAACTTCCTTGACATTTTTCATATTTTCCCATGTTTTTAAATCATGTGTTATCTAGGTGAACCTATGCCTGTCAGAAAAAAGCCAGGCAGCATTGTCATTGCTGGGTCCATTAATGCCCATGGCTCTGTGCTGGTTGAGGCAACTCATGTGGGTTCTGACACCACCTTGGCACAAATTGTGAAGTTAGTGGAAGAAGCTCAGATGTCCAAGGTAAGGGTACATTATGCTGTATTAGATGAGTTGACCCTGAGTGCATTTGGAATGACACTTTAATCAGATGTAAGTGTTTCTTATAAATGTGCTTTTTTTTTCAGGCACCGATCCAACAGCTGGCTGATAAAATCAGTGGATACTTTGTTCCTTTCATAATTATTGTTTCCATTGTCACTCTGATTTGCTGGATCACAGTCGGCTTTCTTAACTTTGATATCATAATCAAATATTTTCCAGTAAGTTGAAATAATGCATTATTTTATAGACTCATAATAGACTGTAAGATGCTCGTTGTCACTATTTTTAAATAAAAGATTCCCATTTAACTGCTGATTAGAAGCCAGATTTTACCTGTAATTATTGACATATTGGGTATAGTTGCCTGACTTCTCCTATATACAGAGATCAGCTCTGAGATTTATTGGTAGGGAGAATGTGGCAAGAAATTGTGGAAAATCAGTGTATGTACATTGATTTTGTATAGTCAAGAAGTTCAGCAGGAGGCAGAGTTGCACTATATGACGCGATTGTTTAGTGCAGTGGTCATCAACCCTATTCTAGTCTGCATCCCCCTAAGAAAATACATACAATCTGGCCTGTTAGTGGGCCCTGAGGACAGGGTAGATGACCACTGGTTTAGTGTATGTATAGTATTTGACTGATCTGGCCGACAAAACAAATGGGTTTTAACTTGTGGCAGCAATCATTTTCTAATACAGGATATAAAATGAAGCAATTAATGTACAACACTTACCATGTTTAGTTCCTTGTCTTTCACATAAGGCCATTATCTGATTTAATTCGGTTAAATGAGGTCTTGGTGCCAACAACTTGACGTTGACAATTTTTGGAGTTGAATGTTCTTTGCCAAGATCCAGTGAAAACACTGCAGCTCCCCTACCAGTAGCGGTTCGTCCATAGAGGGCGCTGTAGCTCCGCCCCCTCTGTCTCTCACCGCCACTGAGTCTAATAACATAGATTCATGCATTGCACGAATCTGTTATTATCGGCGCTGCCGCTGTTATTCAGATGGTCGGCGCTCATGTCCTGCCATCTGAATAACGCCAGCTGGTTGGCTGTACGGAAATGTCTATCAGAGCCAACAGCTCTGATAGGCTTTCCCAATACAGCCCTCGGATATCCCGGAAGCTTATTCTCAGAGCGCACAGACTGTACGTCCCTTGGATAAGATGACAGGCGTCTCAGCCAATCAGGTTGGCCGGTTCAGTCATCGAGGGCAGGAGAAGACTCCGTGGGACGTGGATGCCTGACTCCAGTAAAGGTAAGTGCTGGGTGGGGGGGGGAGAGAGCACTTTACAGGGCACAGTGGGGACCATGGGCACAGTGGTGACAATGGATGGCACAGTGGCTGGTTTAATGGCATGGCACAGTGGTTACATTTGATGGCACAGTGGCTGGTTTAATGGCATGGCACAGTGGTTACAATTGATGGCACAGTGGCTGGTTTAATGGCATGGAACAGTGGTGACAATTGATGGCACAGTGGCTGGTTTAATGGCATGGCACAGTGGTGCGAATTGATGGAACAGTGGCTGCATTTGATGGCATGGCACAGTGGTGCGAATTGATGGAACAGTGGCTGCATTTGATGGCATGGCACAGTGGTGCAAATTGATGGCACAGTGGCTGCGTTTGATGGCATGGCACAGTGGTGCGAATTGATGGAACAGTGGCTGCATTTGATGGCATGGCACAGTGGCTGCGTTTGGGCACAGTGAGACTCCAATTTTTTCTTTCCTTTGCGCCCCCCCAAAAAATTTGAGCACCAGCCGCCACTGTCCCCTACCTATGGCTTTTGAATTGCCTCTTATACTAAAGCAGTGGGTCTCAACCCTGTCCTCAAGTACCCCCAACAGGCCATGTTTGCAGGTTTTCCTTCATCTTGCACAGTTGCTTTAAATCAGAGTCAATGGCTTGTTATTTTATCTAATGCCTCGGAGCGGAACAGTTCAGGTCGGTACAGTTCGGAAGGGTTAGAATGGTCCGGCCTATTCAGATGAACGTTTCCACTGCAAGTCGGACCGTCAGGGGCCATACAGGCTTTAGAAAAAATGCCTAGCATGTCCGCCAATCGGTGGAATGTAATGTAGCTCTGCCCTAACTGAACCGTTCCATTTTCTATGGCCCCACATCTGAAGCAGGACCCAGATGGTTCGGTTGTATGGGCCGCTTTCATAATGGAAACACTCAAAATAGCGTACCGTACCGAACCAACCCAAACCGATCCGCTCAGTGGAAACGAGGCATAAGAGAAATTCCCAAAGCATGGCCTGTTGGGGGTACTTGTGGACAGGGTTGAGAATCTCTGTACTAAAGCATCCTCTAAACCCCCATTTGTCTAAACCTTTAATACTATCCAAAACCTTAGAAAAAAATTCTTATCTGTGAACCACCTGACACTAATCTCTTAAAGCTGAATTCCAGGAATTCAGCTCCTTTGTAAAAAAAGTTAAGGCACACCATGAGTTAAAGGGGTTGTAAAGGTAAAAGTTTTTTTACCTTAATGCATCCTATGCATCCTAGGTAAAAAAACATCTCACAGCACCGCCCCCCCCCCCCCCCTCGAGTTCCCGTTTTACTTACCTTACCGTTCGAAACTCCTGGGCGCGTTCGCGTCATCCTCTTCGGTTCCCAGCCTGGCCGTTGATTGGCTAGGCTGGGCGGATTGATAGCAGCGCAGCCATTGGCTGGCGTTGCTGTCGATCACAGCGGATGACGCGGCGCGCCGGGGGGAGGAGCCGTGTGATACAGTCGGCGGGTATGGCCGCCGCTGTATCACGGGAGCGCGCTCGCAAACGCTTTCCACCGTGTGAGTGACCTCACATGAAGATGGAAAGCTTTTGCGAGGAGGAGCCCAGACAGCTGCCGAGGGACCCCAGAAGACAGCTTTCCGGGCCACTCTGTGCAAAATTAGTTCTATTATTTGCATCTGACAGTTTTATTGCATTCCCGGAAGACGGTTATCGCTGTATTTTCCATGAGCTTGACCCTGATGCTTTAGGTCTAAGCACCTTCAACATTAGTGCATCTGCTATGCCTGCCCCTCCTCTCCTCCTGGCTTATCACAGAAGCCTTTGTATTATGTGAACTCACTCACACAAAATACAAAGACTTCTCTAAATGGTAGAAGAGAGGAGGGGAGGGGTTGGGTGGGCATAGCTGCTCTGTGCGCCTCTCTATTTATCCTATCTCACAGCCCTGAGTGTCAGTGCATGCTGTGGCAGAGCCATAAACCTGTAAGATATAAATGGTGTTAAGTTCAGGAGATGTTACGCACCTCATTGGATTAATTTATGAATTCATCATACTTGTTCCTTAACAGATAACCCTTAGAACTTAAACAGTTAATGAAAAAAAATAGCAAAAATAGGACAAACAGGATTAGGCCCCCCAATCAACTGTGGTCTCCCTGCAGCTGATGTTTGCCCATTAGTACCTACTCATGCACACACAGAAATGCATAGGCACACTCACATACAATGAAGTCCACTTCTGTTTTTTTAGGAGAAATTCAGGACATAAAGTAACTTTTTATGTGTGCTACACAGGCAAAATTACTATTTCTAGATGATCCGTGTACCACAGCATATCATTACTTTTTAAATTAGGGCCATGTTACAGTAGCACGTATCTTCTAATTCTTACCTAATTTTAACATCTAATCTAAATCCAGTAGTGAACCCCTAGCACCTAAAATCTAATCCCAACCTCCCAGTGATCCAGAGAGGCCCGGAGTGACAGGACAAAATGATAATGGAGGGCCGGGCATGACTGGGGTGGAAGATGGCCAACAGAGGGCTAACTTTGGAAGGAGGTGCTTTCAGGGGAGTGGCCGTAGGCTTGGAAGAGTCAGGGGGGAGGAGCCCTATATATACGGGGGCGGGGGAACCCACGTGACACAAGTCGGGAGGAATTTTACAGGGAGGCAGGTTTTTCCCACCCACCCTCCCCGTTGGTTATGTGTTTGGTGTTGTGCGTTTGTTTTCTTTTCTTTCAGGTAGAAGTACGGGTTGTCATGACAGCTGTGGCGGTGTCCTTGGTCTATGGATGGTGACAGTTGACAGATGGAATGGAAAAATGGTTGGGGGCTCATCTTGGAATGGGCCCATTATGGGGTTAGTTGCAGTGGAACGGTGTCCGCTGTAATACGGTTGTGGTACACTGCGGGTTAAAAAGTGGGTGTCTCTGAGCTGGCGTCGGCTGGAGGCCGGATATGGTAATGGTACAGCAGTGTGGTGGTGAAAAAGGTTAATGGGGTTACTGTCAAAAGACCAAGAGACCGGTGTTAATAATAAAAGTGTTAAAATTACTGTTAATGAATAAAAGTTGGATTTTATTGAAATTATTTAAATTTGGTTAATATATATACTGTATTTGCTGGCGTATAAGACTACCTTTTACACTTAAAAAAAAATGGCCAAAAAGCAGGGGTCGTCTTATACGCCGGGTCAGCTACTCGGATACCTGCTGGATGTGCAGTAATACTGTATGTAGCTAGTCTACATACAGTATATATTGCTTAGCCAATCCCGATGAGCGATGTATTCAAATTAATACAGAGCCTGATAGAATACATTGCTCGCCGTGATTTGCTCCAGCTCCAGCAAGAATGAAGAATAATATGGCTCCAGAAGGAAGAAATATGAAGCGTCGGAAGGGGGGTCATCTTTATGGTGAGTACAGACAAAAACATCTTAAAAAAAAAATATCAAAGTAGGGGGTCGTCTTATACGCCCGGTCGCCTTATACACCGGCAAATACGGTATTTAATTTGGTTATAAAATAAAATGGCTGTTGTGGCCAATTTTACTCCAATATCTGTGTCGCTCTCGTTAATGGGAAAAAGGTTGGGGGGTTAAGCTAAAGGGGGCTGGGGGGTTAATATAGAGGGTCGTGAGAGGGTTGGGCTATTTGAACTACACTAGTCATGCTCTATTTTTACTTTAGAAACGGGGCGGGGGCAACAGGGAAAGTTGACCTAAGCTGCAGAGCTGAGCTGCTGAGAGAATCGCAAGAACTTCAGTTTTTCTGCTGTGAAAAGCAAATTCACTTACTTCTTAAAAACAGTAGAAATACAATTAAAAGAATAAAAAGAAAATAAAGCTTTTTGTGAATGGGTGAGCAGAATGGAAGAGGGAGAACGAGCGACTCTGCTTTAAACACTCACTCGTATTTGTGTACAATACATTTTTTAGCATCCACCCTCCAGATATGTTTAGTAAAGGATTGGCCATAACCATTCACAAAAAGAAAACAGTCTATAAAATGTTATGATGGTAATGTTTTTCTTTTCATCTACTTTTAGGGTTATAGCAAAATAATATCTAAGGCTGAAGTGATCATCCGGGTGGCGTTTCAGACTTCCATCACTGTGCTGTCTATTGCCTGCCCTTGTGCCCTGGGCCTGGCCACACCCACTGCGGTGATGGTAGGTACTGGAGTAGCTGCACAAAATGGCATCCTCATCAAAGGCGGAGGACCGCTAGAAATGGCACACAAGGTTGGTCTAGAGTTTTCTGTAGACTTGTTAATTAGTTAGGACATGCTTACTTTGCATTTTAAAGCCTAAAGATTTATACAATCAGATCTGTCTGTATGTCAGACATAAATGATTTATCGATTAAGCACTTCCTGACCGCCGCATGTAGATATACGTCCACAGAAGGGAACATTAAGGCAGATTAACATATATATACGTCCCTGCCTTTGCGCGGGTCGGGGGTCCGCCCCCCCCCCCCCCCTGCTACATGCGGCGGTCGGAAACCCACGGGGAGCAATCCGGGACGAGGGCGCGGCTATTCGTTTCTAGCCGCCCACTCGCGATCGCTCCCCGGAGCTGAAGAACGGGGAGAGCCGTATGTAAACACGGCTTCCCAATCCTACAGCGCCCCCTGTGGTTAACTCCCAAACTGCAACTGTCATTTTCACAATAAACAATGCAATTTAAATGCATTTTTTGCTGTGAAAATGACAATGGTCCCAAAAATGTGTCAAAATTGTCCGAAGTGTCCGCCATAATGTCGCAGTCACGAAAAAAAACGCTGATCGGCGCCATTGGTAGTAAAAAAAATAAATAAAAATGCAATAAAACTATCACCCTATTTTGTAAACGATATAAATTTTGCGCAAACCAATCGATAAACGCTTATTGCGATTCTTACCAAAAATAGGTAGAAGAATACGTAATGGCCTAAACTGAGGAGAAATTTTTTTTTATATATGTTTTTGGGGGGATATTTATTATAGCAAAAAGTAAAAAATATTGCATTTTTTTCAAAATTGTCGCTCTATTTTTGTTTATAGCGCAACTAATAAAAACCGCAGAGGTGATCAAATACCACCAAAAGAAAGCTCTATTTGTGGGGAAAAAAGGACTCCAATTTTGTTTGGGAGCCACGTCGCACGACCGCGCAATTGTCTGTTAAAGCAACTCAGTGCCGAATTGTAAAAACGCCTTTGGGCATTTAGCAGCATATTGGTCCGGGGCTTAAGTGGTTAAAGTATATTTAAAGGCAACATGTTTTAATTCTGGATAGAGTATAGAACCATAAAACCCCTGTCAGATTTATTTTTTCCATCTGTGTCCCATAGGGAGATTCTCCTTTACATCCCGTGATGTAGATAGCAAGAAGTTAAAGAAAATTTCTCCAATGTAAGGGAAATATAGGTTTAGTCAGTTGTCATTGAGTTGTCAAGGGAAAAGGTGTCCCCATTGTAGGCTTTCCTCTCCATTCCTGTTCTTGTGACACCAATTTGCTCTTCCTTGACTTTCAGTTTGAGTGACATAGTCATCAAGCCAAATAGGGAGGGTAGCAATAAAAATCGAGCAGATGTCTCACCATGCTATGCAAAAAAAAAGTCTTGGCTTTGATTTTAGATACACTTTAACAGGCTGCATCATATCCACTAGAACAAGGGTTCTCAACCTCTAGGCTGTGGCCCACAACTGTCCTCCTCTGCAATGCCTTGGTTTCCTGTCTGTTCTGACTGCTAGAGAAGATGGAGGCCATAGCTCGACAGGAGTGGGCTGTTCTTGCAGTCCTGCTGGCTCCTGGAACAAGGGGTGAAATGTGGGGGTCCTTCTGGCCAGCTCTGGCTGCACTGAACGTCTTACTATACCAGAATACTGATGCACACTAGGCCACAGCTTCCCCTACTAATGCAAAGCAACTGCCAGAGATGGCTGAGGGGAGCCTTGTGTCTTTTCCCTCAGAGGGCCAGCAGGCGTGCAGGACAGCGACAATCTTGGTGTCATAGAGGATATGCTGTGCAAGCCCAAATATGTCACACTGCAGTGGAGACCCACTTGTGGGTAGGAGTGCAGTCTGGATTTGGAAGTTGGAAAGGAGCTTTCTGATCAGAAAAAGAAAAAATACACACAAGCCTCTTGTAGCCACCAGGGTGAAAGTCATAGGTGTGCGCAGCCTTTGGCATTAGGGTGTGCACCCCAAAGCTCAAACACACTCTACTGATCAGTCACGATGTTCATTCAGAAAGGGGAGGGGTTGGGAAATGGCATATTTACTGGCCCCTTCCCCCACTCATCCTAAGACATCCACAGCAACAACCGGTGGGAGAGGAGGGAAGTCGGAAGTGCTGTGGGGGAAAGGAGGGGGAGCCAGGTCGGTAGGGGGAATCTGTTTAGCACAGGGTGATTAGGGTGTGCCTTGGCACACCTGGCACACCTTGTGCGCACGCCTATGGTGAAAGTGCACTTGGAAATGCAGTCGCTTTAGATATGAGTGGAAGATCTGAAATGAGGGGAAGCCCTGCTGATTTTATCAACCAAATGTACAAGAAAAAATGCTTTTTTTTATTTTCTTTGCACGTCCCCCTCAGATCTACAGCGACTGTGCTTCCAAGTGCACTTGTAGTGCAAAGTGGAGTTGCCTTTAGTAAATAAACCCAAATGAGTTTGATTCACAGATCTTTAAACACAAGGATAAAGCCTTGTACTCACTACCGGTTTTCCCGTCAGTAAAACTGCCAGGAGAGCTTTTGGTCGGGAATCCTGGCTGTGTATATGCTCCCTAGCAGTTTTCACAACAGGAAAACTGCTGGAAAAAACTGCCGGAGAACCTCTCTATTTTCCCATTTGGGATTCCCGGGAGAGTGTTTCCTGCCGAGAAAACCGGTCATCTGTATGCTTACCTGAAGGGGAATTCGATGCATGCGCGGTAGCTTAGAAAGTAATTTAGCCGGCTCATGGTAGTCTGACGCCACCGCGTTCTTGCGATTTAAAAGAACGGCAGGTCTTTTGTGTGGCCGTGTGTATACATGGCTTTTCAAGGCAAGCTTGGCAAGAATCCTGACGGGAAAACTGACGGTTTTCAAACAGACGGGATTCCTGGCCGCGTGTACTGGGCTTAAGACTCTCAGATCTCATTGTACTCAACAGAACATAATTGTCACCTTATCCTGTTGTGTCAGCTTTGTGAATTGAGACTAATGTCTTTTGTAAGCTAGCTACAGACAACGCACAACGTCATAGATGATCAATATCATGACATGAAGCCAGACCAACTTGAAAAGTGTGATTATGTTTTTTTTGTTACAGATAAACACAGTGATGTTTGATAAGACCGGCACAATAACACATGGGGTCCCCAAGGTTATGAGAGTGCTGCTACTTAGCGATACGTCGCGGATCCCTCTGAAAAGAATGCTTGCCGTGGTGGGGACGGCAGAGGCCAGCAGTGAACATCCCCTGGGAATGGCTGTTGCTAAATACTGCAAAGAGGTACTAAAAGTTGGTCTTACACAAATTCTAACTTGCTTATAAACAGAATCGTATTAAAGTGTTTGCAAATGCTTGTGTTTTTTTTTTGTTTTTTTTAAACAACAAACATGTTATACTAACTTGCTCTGTGAAATGGTTTTGCATGGGGAACCCCTGAACCTCCTCTTATGTGGTCTCCTGCCGGTGCTCCTGGCTCCTCCCTGCCACCCAGTGCCCCCATAGCAACCCACTTGCTATCGGGGCACTTGTGTGTGTTCGCTCCAGAGCCCCACTCTGTGTGTCTATTGACACACAGAGCACAGCTTGGCTCTGTCCCCCTGCTCTCTCCTCACTGGCTGTTTTCGGCAGCCGCAGGAGCCAATGGCTCCCACAGCTGTGTCTGAGCCAATGAGGGAGGGACCTGAGAGAGCCTTGGCTTTTGTGCACATTGCTGGATGGAGATTGGGCTCAGGTAAGTATAAGGAGGTGCTGGGGAGCTGCATGCAGAAGATTTTTTACCTTACTGCATATAATATATTAAGATAAATGAAAGAAATATAACAGTGTAGATGATAATGTGAAATAATTATCAAAAAAGTGTATAAAGCAGCGCTCAAAATAAAAGAATAGCAAAATAACACACTATGCATAAATATCCTCCAAGTTAATGAAAGTGAACAAGTGAATGGCCACTTGACATAGAAGCAAAGTGACAAAGAAAAAAAAAAGTCTGTAATCCGTGAATAACAAATGAAACAATGAGATGACAGCACTCAGTGATGGTCCATACACGCTGATGCCTAATGGACTCCTGGATTGTTCTTCCACCACACCACAAGTGTTGAAGTGAGACCACCACCCTGTAGAATTACACACTCACCAAAAATAAATGCCTCACACTCTCGTGTTTTGGCAAATAAACTTTAAACAGAAAACCTCAGGTCCGTTAGTGATGATCCAAATCAAAGCAATGGTGTATCAGAGCACGCCATGTAGTGAAGGGAAAAGAAAGCGCACAATAGTGTAATATTGCAAAGCAACTTTTAATAAAACACCAAAATCAAAATCCTCCAAAATGTGCACTCACAAAAAATCCTTTAAAGTCACGCATTGAACATATACATAAGATACACAGCTACTCCAGGTGAACCAGTGGTCACGGCGGACCAACGAACAGCAGTCCAAACGTACTCACGGTCCCTTAAGTATGCAGCAAATGGGTAATAGAGGGTGCCGGTCTCCACTCGAATCATGTAAAATTATCCAGGATACAGCTGAAATAATGACCTAGTGACCAAACTCCGACATGTTTCGTCACGTGGACTTAATCATGGAGATGGTCACTAGGTATCCGGTCATCATTTAAATACAAAAACGCCAATAGGGATGGCGAATGGTATATCCCCTAATGATCAGATGGTAATCATTTACCATGACGTCATTCGCACTCGACGCACGCTGCGTGGACAGCGTCAGCAGCGCGCGCGCGTCGTCGCGCGTCAAGAACGCAACGTGCGGGTATCCCCGCGTGTGTGACGAGCACATCATCACGTTACGCCGTTGGTGAACGATCGAGCTCGCGCATGCTCCCCTCAGCTGTCTATACAGTGGCCAAGTGAGGGTACTGCAGTGGCAGTCTTCCCAACGATTGAATAGGGGAACTGCAGCTTCAAATAGTCACCAGATTAAACACACTAAACAGGACTGCTAGTCGAGTGCAGCCATGACCATAGGTTGCCAAATATATACAAATGAATTATTGTACAATGTCACACCAATGCATTTATAAAATAAAATCTATACAATATATTTAAAATCAAGAAATTAATTTAAAAATTAAAAAATCAATTAATTGACAGTAAAATAATAATAAATAAATATGACTGAAATAAAGCATGTTTAGACAAATAATTGTCCAGACATACCAATAATAGAGGAAACTAAAGATCTATAAAAATTCAGGAGTTTAACACTTCGTCTGGTCTGTGCCCCTAAATATAAGGAAGTACATCCATAGCAAATAAAACTCTCACAACTTAATTAGGGGAAAATTGGTACTAATAGGTGGCTCAGTTGCAGAACCCCTTAGGAATGTTCCATTTCCATCACATTTCCCCAAAAATAACCGATGTTTATATATATTCAATGAAGCAGTAATGGTAGTTGGTGTAAACTGGATGAGAGCCAGCTGAAAGTCCTGATCACATAACGAACTAGGCATTACTAATGAAACAGTTCACATCCAATTCTATGTTGAGGCCCCTAGGGTATTGACTTTTTAAAAGGAAAATCCACTTAGTTTCCCGTTGAGATAGGTCCCTTATCCTGTTTGACCCTCTCCAAGTGGGGTGGACACTATCTATCCCACAGAATTGGGCCAAAGAGGGGTCTTTATTTTGTTTCTCCTTAAAATGTACCGATACGCTGTGGTAGTCAAATCCTTTTCTGATGTTCGCTAGATGTTCTGCCACGCGTATTCTAAGGAGTCTCTTTGTTCTCCCCACATACAACAGGCCGCATGGGCACCATATCAGGTAGACAACAAATGAGGAATTACAAGTGATGAACTCACTTATGGCAAAAGGGGCCCCATCACTCGCCTCCACCTGCCGCTTACCTCTATTCTGAATTTGGACCGTTCTGCAACATTTCCTACATGAGAAGAAGCCTTTAAGGTCTATTCTTAGAAAGCGTTGGTCTGGTGGATCTAAAATTTTTTGAACAACCTTATCCCCAAAATTGGGTGCTCTTCTGTAGATGAACTTTGGTTCGTTTGGTAGAAGGCCTACGAAGTGTCTCTCTTTACTCAAGATGTGCCAGTGTTTCCTGAAAATTAACTCAACATCCTTGTATTGAGCATGGAAACCTGTAAGGAATCCCCATTGATGCTGATTGTTCTTGGCTACTTCGCCCTTGTTCCTGAGACACAAGTCTCTAGGAACATTAAGCGACCTCTTGCATCAAAGCGCTCATGACGGGTTCCTTGTAGCCCTTTTGTACAGCTGAGGGGAGCATGCGCGAGCTCGATCGTTCACCAACGGCGTAACGTGATGATGTGCTCGTCACACACGCGGGGATACCCGCACGTTGCGTTCTTGACGCGCGCGCGCTGCTGACGCTGTCCACGCAGCGTGCGTCGAGTGCGGATGACGTCATGGTAAATGATTACCATCTGACCATTAGGGGATATACCATTCGCCATCCCTATTGGCGTTTTTGTATTTAAATGATGACCGGATACCTAGTGACCATCTCCATGATTAAGTCCACGTGACGAAACATGTCGGAGTTTGGTCACTAGGTCATTATTTCAGCTGTATCCTGGATAATTTTACATGATTCGAGTGGAGACCGGCACCCTCTATTACCCATTTGCTGCATACTTAAGGGACCGTGAGTACGTTTGGACTGCTGTTCGTTGGTCCGCCGTGACCACTGGTTCACCTGGAGTAGCTGTGTATCTTATGTATATGTTCAATGCGTGATTTTAAAGGATTTTTTGTGAGTGCACATTTTGGAGGATTTTGATTTTGGTGTTTTATTAAAAGTTGCTTTGCAATATTACACTATTATGCGCTTTCTTTTCCCTTCACTACATGGCGTGCTCTGATACACCATTGCTTTGATTCAATAAAGACCCCTCTTTGGCCCAATTCTGTGGGATAGATAGTGTCCACCCCACTTGGAGAGGGTCAAACAGGATAAGGGACCTATCTCAACGGGAAACTAAGTGGATTTTCCTTTTAAAAAGTCAATACCCTAGGGGCCTCAACATAGAATTGGATGTGAACTGTTTCATTAGTAATGCCTAGTTCGTTATGTGATCAGGACTTTCAGCTGGCTCTCATCCAGTTTACACCAACTACCATTACTGCTTCATTGAATATATATAAACATCGGTTATTTTTGGGGAAATGTGATGGAAATGGAACATTCCTAAGGGGTTCTGCAACTGAGCCACCTATTAGTAATAATTTTCCCCTAATTAAGTTGTGAGAGTTTTATTTGCTATGGATGTACTTCCTTATATTTAGGGGCACAGACCAGACGAAGTGTTAAACTCCTGAATTTTTATAGATTTTTAGTTTTCTCTATTATTGGTATGTCTGGACAATTATTTGTCTAAACATGCTTTATTTCAGTCATATTTATTTATTATTATTTTACTGTCAATTAATTGATTTTTTAATTTTTAAATTAATTTCTTGATTTTAAATATATTGTATAGATTTTATTTTATAAATGCATTGGTGTGACATTGTACAATAATTCATTTGTATATATTTGGCAACCTATGGTCATGGCTGCACTCGACTAGCAGTCCTGTTTAGTGTGTTTAATCTGGTGACTATTTGAAGCTGCAGTTCCCCTATTCAATCGTTGGGAAGACTGCCACTGCAGTACCCTCACTTGGCCACTGTATAGACAGCTGAGGGGAGCATGCGCGAGCTCGATCGTTCACCAACGGCGTAACGTGATGATGTGCTCGTCACACACGCGGGGATACCCGCACGTTGCGTTCTTGACGCGCGTGCGCTGCTGACGCTGTCCACGCAGCGTGCGTCGAGTGCGGATGACGTCATGGTAAATGATTACCATCTGACCATTAGGGGATATACCATTCGCCATCCCTATTGGCGTTTTTGTATTTAAATGATGACCGGATACCTAGTGACCATCTCCATGATTAAGTCCACGTGACGAAACATGTCGGAGTTTGGTCACTAGGTCATTATTTCAGCTGTATCCTGGATAATTTTACATGATTCGAGTGGAGACCGGCACCCTCTATTACCCATTTGCTGCATACTTAAGGGACCGTAAGTACGTTTGGACTGCTGTTCGTTGGTCCGCCGTGACCACTGGTTCACCTGGAGTAGCTGTGTATCTTATGTATATGTTCAATGCGTGATTTTAAAGGATTTTTTGTGAGTGCACATTTTGGAGGATTTTGATTTTGGTGTTTTATTAAAAGTTGCTTTGCGGGGCGTGGCCAGCGCGGCATGTGAGCGGACGTGTGTTCACAGAGCTCCCGCAGTAACCCTGATTTGATCCGGTTTCCGGCATCGTTAAGCGACGGGATTTGCACTCACCCAGCGGAGGAACTCTTACCTGACACCCGGCTGCCGTCTGATCGCAAATTGGGGGCATGATGACCCGAGGACAGAAGCAGGACGGACCGAAGCTGGACTCCTAAGATGGCGCCGCTCCTCCATCTGCTCAGAAGGGACGAGCTGTCGACAAACCGAAGGAGGGGGTGAGTAAGGCTCTGAAACACCCCAAAACACTTACGGGGGACCCTCCCAAGGATATGAGGTACTACGCCCAGAAACTAGCAGGGAAACCCACCACAGTTGAAGACGGAGCCGCGCCCAGTGACACTGACATGGAGGAGGGGGAGAGTGTGCACGGGGAGGAGGCCATGATGGAGCAGGCTGGGGGCTCTAATTCAGCAGAGATGCCGGATGACAATGAAGCGGAGGGGGGAGACCGGCCCACGCTGGCTGCTATACTCAGGGCAGTGAATAAGTGCACAGCCTCTGTAAATAGCTTGCGGCTCAGATTTGGAAGCCTAGAGGAGGAGGTGTGCCTGATCAGACATGACATCCAGAAGATGAGGGAGAGAACCACCGCTGCGGAAGGCAGAATCAGTGACATAGAAGACAAGCTCCCTGCACTGATTAGGGACACTCAATCTACTGCACGCCTGGCTCGAGCTGTGGACGTGAGAGCAGAAGATTTTGAAAATCGCCTCAGACGCAATAATGTCCGCATAGTTGGGCTCCCTGAGAAGGCAGAGGGCCGGGATCCCACGCAGTTTGTGGAGCAATGGATGGCGAACGTATTTGGCAAAGATGCGCTTACTCATTTGTATGCAGTGGAGAGGGCCCACAGAGTACCATCCAGACCCCTACCGCCAGGTAACCCTCCCCGCCCGATGCTGGCCCATCTGCTAAACTACAGGGACCGGGAAATAATATTGGGACTGGCCAGGGAAAAGAGGAACATACAGTTTAATGGCACGAGAGTCTCGTTCTATCCAGACTTTTCTGCTGCGGTGCAGAAAAGCCGAGCAAAGTTTACTGAAATTAAAAAACGCTTACAGAGGCTTCAGGCGCCATACGCAATGCTATACCCTGCGAGACTTAGAGTCATCCTGAGAGGCCAGGCCCACTTTTTTGAACACCCTGCGGATGCCTCGGACTGGCTGGATGCTAATGAGGGAGCTCTTCGGCAAAACCAGAGACCCCCCGAAGTAGATGATTGACAAGTTGGTCGACTATCACCTGCGCTGCCATGCTGATCCCTCGGCTGAGGGTACTGCCGGAAACATACAATGCCTTGTTTTTTTTTTTTTGCAATGCGAGTTCGGAAATTTGTTTGCCACCGTACCCAATGGAGAAAGCTGGTGACTTGGATACTTCGACGGCTGCCCGACTTGGGGCATTGAGGGACCTGTTGTCCCCTGTTTGTTGGAGATGCCCATTGGCACCCCGGAAGTTGAGCCTAAAAAGGGCCTGTATGCAGTTGGGCGACCTGCCCATACAGGCGACTTGCCTGCAACGAGCCAACAGTTGTTGTTATGCGATGGACTGCCCCAGAGCGGTCACTCCTTACTGCTCACCAAGTGGTGTCCCAATTCTCTTTCTTACCCAGCGGACTGTTCTATACCTATTCACACCCCGGCACGCAGAGGCATTTGCCGCCGCCTGGAGGGAGGTGGGGGGGCTTGTGGGTGGTGGATTTTCCCCTGATGGTTATGTGTTTGACCCCCCCTGATGGCAGCGGTTAAGATACTTTCATGGAATGTTAGGGGACTACAAGACCCTCTTAAACGCACTATGGTTTCAACCTTGATGAGGAAAAGACTGCCGGCCATATGGGCACTACAAGAGACCCATCTCACTGCTGACTCTGTGTCCTGTCTGAACTACCGGTGGGTGGGTAAGGCTTACCACTCCACTCACACCTCATATTCTAGGGGTGTGAGCGTCCTGATACACTGCTCGATCGAGTACGAGGAACTGAGCTCTGAGACTGATGCTGATGGTAGATATGTGTTTTTATTATGTAGGTTGTTTGCCTTTAAATGTATCCTTGCTTTTGTATATATACCTCCCCCGTATGATAATCAGGTACTGAGGGCGCTGGTGGAGTTCCAGGTGCGGTCTCCGGAGGTGCCATTGTACGCCTTTGGAGACTTCAACTTCTGCACAGACCCCCTGCTGGACAGACATCCACAGGGGGGAGGGGGGAGGAAGGTGAACCGCACTGCCCTGGCAAAGTTTATGGAGGAGGTGGGGTGGGGAGATCCATGGAGGGCCAGGAATCCGGGTGTGAAACAGTTCTCCTGCTTCTCTAGGGGTTACTCCTCTTTGTCTAGGATTGATTTGTGTCTCTGTTCCCATACAGCTGAGCGTTATATTGGGGAGGTGACGTATGCACCGAGGAGTGTGTCAGACCACTCCCCGCTGGTTGCTTCCTTGGACGTGCGTCCCCCTTCTGCGGGGGCCCGTGGAAGATGAACGCCTTTTGGCTGAATCTCTTCCCGTCCCATGAACACATGGAATCCTGCATTTCGGAGTTCTGGCGTGTTCATGCAGACTCGGAGGACATAGCGGTGACCTGGGAGGCCTTTAAGGCAGTCCTCAGGGGCCTGTTTATTACAGAGATCCAGGCTATTAAAAGACAGACAAGTGCCCAGAGGGAGGATATAGAACTTATGGCCGGGAGGTTGGAGAGCGCCTTTATTGCAGATCCATCTGAAAACAGCAGAGAGGCGTGGCTCTCGGCGCAGGATGCGTTGTGTCGAGTCACGACCTCGGGGGCAGAGAGGAAACGCTTTTTTCAGAAAGCGGCATTCTATGAGGAGGGTGAGCACACTGGTCGCATGCTGGCAACTATTGCCCGTTCCCAACAGATGTCCCCCTCCATTGGGGCATTGCGCACCCGCACCGGTGGGTTGACTAGCTCACCTGATCAAGTATTGTCAGAACTTGTGAGTTTTTACTCCTCTCTTTATGAGTCTCGCCAAACCTACTCACTGAACTCACTGAGGGAATATCTGGACCTGGTCCAGCTCCCGGCCCTGTCCGCATCCAATAGAAAGATGCTTGACGCCCCCCTGTCTCTTGGGGAGCTGCAGGCAGCGACCAGCTTGTTCCCTAACTCGAAGGCCCCCGGGGATGATGGCCTCCCAGCGGAGGTGTACAAGCAGTATGGGGAGACTATGCTCCCACACCTTCTGAGAGTGTTCAATGACGCAAAAAAAAACGGCACCCTGCCACGATCTATGACTAGAGCCAATATAGTTTTAATTTTGAAGCCAGATAAGGACCCTCTTGACCCAGGTTCATATAGACCGATTTCATTACTCCAAAATGACGTTAAGATCCTTGCCAAAGCCTTAGCTGTAAGATTGAATGGTGCCATTTCCACCATAATACACTCCGACCAATCCGGTTTCATGCCCCAAAAGTCGACGGCAATAAACCTGCGGCGACTCTTCCTGAACATCCAGTCCAGGGCGGATAACATGGGAGATAGGGCTTTGTTGTCCTTGGATGCCCATAAGGCATTTGATAGTGTCGAGTGGGAGTATCTGTGGGAGGTGATGCGGAGGTTTGGGTTTGGTGATAGTTTCATTGCCTGGGTACAGCTTTTATACTCATCTCCGATAGCAGCAATACGGGAGGGGGGAAGGATTTCGCACACCTTTAGCCTGCACAGAGGCACACGCCAGGGGTGCCCCTTGTCCCCTCTTCTATTTGCCCTAGCCATAGAGCCCCTGGCTTCATTAATCAGGGCGAACCCCTTGATCCTGGGATTTCAGTACGGTGCTCTACATGAAAAAGTCATGTTATATGCGGATGACACCATGCTTCTTCTGGGAGATACCTCCGACTCGCTGTCGGAGGCCATGAAAGTTGTCCAGCTATTTGGAGAATATTCGGGGTTAGTTATTAATTGGACAAAGTCCTCCCTCCTATTACTGGATCGGGACCCCTCCCTGTGCCCAGTGACCTTACAGGACATTCCTGTCTCCGGGTCATTTCGATACCTCGGTATCCGGGTTTCTGCCTGCCTGTTGGACTATGTCAGTCTCAACCTCACTCCTCTGATTAATCAATGCCGTGACCGGGTCAAGGTGTGGAGCAGGCTCAAACTGTCCCCTGTAGGCAGGGTAAACTTGATCAAAATGATCCTGATGCCACAGTTACTATATGTCCTCCACAACTCACCGATGGTCATCCCTCTGAAAAAGTTTAGGATTATCAATTCAGTCTTCCGATCGCTCATATGGCTGACCAAGCCCCCTAGAGTTGGGCTTGAGCAGCTCCAACGACCGAAAGACGCTGGGGGATTGGCACTACCCAATCCATGGCTCTACTACCTGGCCTCCCAAATGCAACACATTGCAAGGCTTGTGGGTCCTGGTCGGGACCGGGAGCTGAATTTGCAGGACTCTTTGGTCCAGCTGCTCAGCTTTACCACTGGGGGGGAGGTGGCGGAGGGACTAGAGGCCCTACGATACACTAAGTCCAACAAACTTTTCCCCACGTATGCACTCATGCAGAAGACGTGGAACAAGGTTAGGATGTTACAGGGGGTGACAGGATTCACTAAATTCAGTCCTATTTGGGGCAATCAGTACTATAGGGAATTAGCTAAACTACCTTATGGCTCTAAGTGGAAATACTATGGCATATCCCTTATGACCCACATAATTAGGGGGGGCAGACTTAGGCCCTTCCAGGAGCTTAGGGCAGACTTCCGATTGCCGTCCTCTATGTATTTTTATTACCTTCAACTTAAACACGCAGTGGATGCTCAGAGGGAGGCAGACATCTGGTCCTTGGACCCGGCGTCAGTCTTCAACTACATATTTGAGATAGACACGTACAAAGGCTTTATATCAAGCTGCTATGCCATGCTTCAGAATCTTTTCATACCAGATACTCCTTTGAGGGCGAGGTCCCGGTGGGAACAAGATGTGGGAGCATTTGAGGAGGGACAGTGGGAGGAGGCGCTGCAGGCTGTTCCCGGGTGCTCCCTGAACGTAGCACACAGGCTGTCGCAGCTATACATCCTATTGAGAGTACACTACACACCGGCTAGGCTGGCGCAAATGGGGCTGGGTGTAGACCCCACATGTGTTCGATGCTGTAGAGATCATGGTGATCTTATCCATCTACTGTGGAGATGCCCGAAATTGCACCTCTACTGGACGAAGGTCATAGATACCCTGAACGGGGCCTTTCAGGCCCAGTTAACACTGGATCCCAAAACCTGCTTGTTAGGAATATGCGATAACCTGGAGATGGAGGGTGGTTCTAGGCAAGCTGTTGGTAGAGCCCTTTTTCAGGTCCGCCTAATGATATTGAGGCATTGGAAGGACGCTGAACCGCCCACAGTGCGGGAGTGGATCAAGCAGATGGGGGTCACCTTAAGGTTGGAAAAAGTTATATTTCAACATAGAGGGTCTGATTCTAAATTTGAAAAGGTATGGGCCCCCTGGCTGGATGTCCCGAGCTTGGCCCCATTAGAATTGGTGTACGATCGTCTATTCTAGGGTGTGGGGAGGGTAGAGACCCCTGGGCTATACCGCACCACAGGATACCAAATGTGGGAGGCGCTGAACCCTGACGCAGGGGGGTGGAGAATGTGGCTCGAATCACTGCTTACTGACTGCTGGGGGGATTAACACCTGTATGTACCGTTTTACTGTGTTTATGCCTGTTTTTTTGGACCTGGGTGTGCTGTGCCACACTGTCCTGATGACATGTTGCTGCTCTGGAGCTCATCGCTTGTATTGCTATTTCGGTTCAATAAAAACCTTTGTTTGAGAAAAAAAAAAAAAAAGTTGCTTTGCAATATTACACTATTGTGCGCTTTCTTTTCCCTTCACTACATGGCGTGCTCTGATACACCATTGCTTTGATTTGGATCATCACTAACGGACCTGAGGTTTCCTGTTTAAAGTTTATTTGCCAAAACACGAGAGTGTGAGGCATTTATTTTTGGTGAGTGTGTAATTCTACAGGGTGGTGGTCTCACTTCAACACTTGTGGTGTGGTGGAAGAACAATCCAGGAGTCCATTAGGCATCAGCGTGTATGGACCATCACTGAGTGCTGTCTTCTCATTGTTTCATTTGTTATTCACGGATTACAGACTTTTTTTTTTCTTTGTCACTTTGCTTCTATGTCAAGTGGCCATTCACTTGTTCACTTTCATTCACTTGGAGGATATTTATGCATAGTGTGTTATTTTGCTATTCTTTTATTTTGAGCGCTGCTTTATACACTTTTTTGATAATTATTTCACATTATCATCTACACTGTTATATTTCTTTCATATTTCTTTTTTAATAGCAGCAGCTATTCACTTACCGTATTTTTCGCTCTATAAGACGCACTTGACCATAAGACGCACCTAGGTTTTAGAGGAGGAAAACAAGAAAAATAAATATTCTGAACCAAATGGTGTACTATTTTTTTTTTATTATTATACTACTACTATAGGTGGGTGGTGGACACACAGCAATACCATCCCATCTATTAAATCAGCTCAGCTACACTATATCTGGTGGTGGTGGTGGACACAGCAACCCCCCCCCCCCCCCTTCTCAGATCAGCTCAGGGTAGCAGGGCAGACACAAACACCCCTTAAGCCTCTTATATTACATTAGCTCAGGTGATGAGCAATGGATACCATACCAGCTCACACCTCCCACCCCCTTATCAAGGGCTCACCTCAGGCAGTGGAGGACACTGCCGTTATAATCCCCTCTGGCTGGCTCAGATGTACCCAGGAAACGGCTAGAAATGAGGACTGGGGACATCGTTTACAGCAGCAGCTGTGGGGGAAGGAGCAGGAAGTCAGACAGGACTAGACCACGGCGTCGGGAGGCGGGGGGGGTTCAGCTGAAAAAAAAAAGCAAAAGCTCTCACTGCCTTCAGGATGGTGTCACCTCTGGCGGGTGACACCCGACCTGGGTGCAGAGCGCACCCCCATAGCACCGCTACTGACATCATAGCACCACTACTACACCCCATGTTTTGACACCCGGGGAAAAACGTCTCCCCCCGCTCCCTCTTGGTATGCCCCTGCTAGGATGTGCCGCACATTTCTGTCATCTCTCCTTCATAGAGAAGGAGAGAGGGATTTTAAAACGGCGGCGGTTGCGACGGGGGGGGTTAGTGCCTGGTCAGTCAGTATTCACACTATAAGACGCAGGGACATTTCACCCCGTTTTTGGGGGGTGAAAAAGTGCGTCTTATAGTGCGAAAAATACGGTATATAGTGCAGTCATCTGTTCACTCCAGTTGAGCGCAGGGGGGTGGTAACATCAGACGGCCTTATTGTTCACTACCAACTTTTAAATATATTAAGATAAAAAGCCTTCTGTCTTTATAACCACTTTAATTTAGAGTTACATTGTTACAAGGAGGAGGTTTTCTTTCAAAGGAAGCCTGTCTTGAGAGAAACATGCTTTCCGCTAGGGTTGTCCCGATATCGATACTAGTATCGGTATCGGGACCGATACCGAGTATTTGCGTGAGTACTTGTACTCGTGCAAATGCTCCCGATGCCTGACCGAATACTTTTTTTGTATTTATCAAAATGTTCTGTGAAAATTCTTCGAGTTTTTTACTACTGCGTGACAAGCAAATAAAACATTTTTATTCATTTTTACTTGTTTTTATTCTTTTATAATGTCTTGAGTTAGAGTTCTTCATAATTCTAAAGAAAATATCCTTAGTCTGTATTGTGGTTTGAAAACTGTCACATGACATTTAAAAAAAGTATCGGTATTCGGTATCGGCAAGTACATGGAAAAAAAGTATCGGTACTTGTACTCGGTCCTAAAAAAGTGGTATCGGGACAACCCTACTTTCCACCATTGCTAACCATCTTCTGAAAATGCTACCTCCTCTCTGGATTCAAAACATATTCTGAGCCACTTTCTGGAACAAACACACAGCCAGTAAAGTCGAAGGGACGTTAGGACTCCTGATCTGAATGTTTTTTCTGGATCGTTGACTCAGAAAGTCAATGAACTCGCATTTCCAGAAGATCAGCAATGGTAACTTTGGTATGACAGATTTCCAGTGGTATGTACCATTGGTGGTAGTGAACTTCCCTTTCTAAATGTGCTTGGCAAGGCTTGGCATTTATGTGCAGTACGCCTTGTGGAAGAACTTGCTCACTTCATAATGGCTACTAGGCACTACAGGAAGAATATCCATTTGTGCCACCAGAACTATAAACAAAGTGACATTCTTACCAAGCATTATTTTTCTAGTAGGAATGCATAGATGGCAAGTTTTAAAGGGGTTGTAAAGATACAATTTTTTTTTTCCTAAATAGCTGCCTTTACCTTAGTGCAGTCCTCCTTCACTTACCTCATCCTTCGATTTTGCTTTTAAATGTCCTTATTTCTTCTGAGAAATCCTCACTTCCTGTTCTTCTGTCTGTAACTCCACACAGTAATGTGAGGCTTTCTCCCTGGTGTGGAGTGTTGTGCTCGCCCCCTCCCTTGGACTACAGGAGAGGCAGGACGCTTTCTACGTTGCAGATAGAGAAAGGAGCTGTGTGTGTTAGTGGGTGTCCTGACTCTCCTGTAGTCCAAGGGAGGGGGCGAACAAGACACTCCACACCAGGGAGAAAGCCTTGCATTACTGTGTGGAGTTAAAGACAGAAGAACAGGAAGTGAGGATTTCTCAGAAGAAATAATGACATTTAAAAGCAAAATGGAAGGATGAGGTAAGTGAAAGAGGACTGCACTAAGGTAAGGAAGCTATTTAGGAAAATATATTGTACCTTTACAACCCCTTTAAGACATAATAGAGGTTGTAATGGTGATCTACAATTGCATTGAAACCCCCTTTAAAATGGCAATTTATTTATATCTGATTTGAAGGCAGCATTAGAAAAGTGACTGTTGTTAGGTAAGTTCAAATGATTTGTTTAAATTTATTTTCCATAGCCAATTATGGCGCTGTAAAAATCACCTCTAATCTGTGCTGCTCAGAGTGGTAAAGCTGACCTTAGTATTACCGAGAGACAATAATGTAAGGGAATTTTAGATGTATTTATCAAGAGTCTTCATAATTGTGTTTTCCTAGGAGCTTGGTACAGAATCTCTGGGTTATTGTTCGGACTTCCAGGCTGTTCCAGGATGTGGGATCCTTTGTAAAGTCAACAATGTGGAAAGTGTCCTGGTGCAGAGTGAAGAGGGTCTGAATGAGCACAATGTTTACAAAAGTGGACTTGACCATTCGCAGGATGGTAGTAGTTTGATCATTACACCTGAATTACAAGGTATGTTTGTAAATCCACTCATAAAAGTAGCATTTGTATGGGGAACATTTAAAGCTGACACAGGGCCATCTCCCTGTTAAACTTGTCAAGCTGTTTGTAAAAATATGTGCCTATGTGTACTGTGTTAGTGTAGTGTTGTGCAGACTCACTTGTGATGTCTTCTCTCCTCAGCGGCGGTTGAAAATACCGCCGAGAGGAGAGATTACATCACTTCCCCCTTCCAGAGGGCGGGGGAGTGCGCGCATTGGCTGGGAGCGATCCGGAGGGGGCGGACAAAAACGAACAGCCGCCCCCTCATCCCGGATCGCTCACACAGCCACGGGGACCGCCGCAAGTACCGGGGGGGGGGCCCGATCCGACCCCCGCCCCACGTCTAGGCTGTGACGTACAGGTACGCCAACGTGCCTGTACGTGCCATTCTGCCGACGTTAATGTACATGCGGTGGTCCTTAAAGGGGTGTTCCAGCCCTAAGTTGTGTTTATTAAAAGTCAGCAGCTACAAAAAGTGTAGCTGCTGGCTTTTAATAAACACTCACTTACCTGCTCCTGCGTTCCAGCGACGCGCCGACCGGGGCTCCGCTCCTCTCCCCCCCTGCCCGGCCGGCGTCTCCATCCTGACTGTGGGCACCCAGCCGTGACAGCCTTCGGCTTCACGGCCGGGCACCCACTGCGCATGCGCGAGCCGTACTGCGCATGCGTGCGCGGCGCGGCTCGCCGCTGATTGGAGAGGCGATCGCATGGGACCTGTCAGTGTCCCATGTGATCGCCTACAGGGAGGGGCTGGTGTAGGCGATTAAGGCTTAATCGCCTAACCAGCCCCTCGGCGGAAGCAGGAAGTGGGACAGGAAGTCCCACTCCTACTGAAGCCCCCACTCCCCCCCAAAAAAAATTACATGCCAAATGTGGCATGTATGGGGGTGAGGAGTGGAGTAAGCAAAGGTCGATTTTTTGGGTGGAACACCCCTTTAACCGGTTAATGAATACAGAGCCTGCTCAGATTGGAATAACAACCTCTGCCAATCCGAGCAGGCTACATATAGTAGCCTGCTCGGATTGGCTTTGAGAGTCAGAGAGGCGCAGGCTGATGATGTTAAAGCCTCTGGCAATCCGAGCAAGCTTTGTATTCATTAATAGAATACATTGCTCGCCGTGATTGGCTCAGCGGTGTATACTGTATTCTGGCAGTATTGCCAGCTCCAGATATCCCCTTCATATTATTTATGGTGCTTTGGAGGAGAGGATTCACTGGACATTGTTGCTGCCTACCAATTGTGGGATTTTAAGTACCAGTAAGTCATACACATAACCAAATTAATTACAATTATTTAAATGAGATCTGATGTTAAATCAGTTTTTTTTTTTTATGTTTCTGATGTTTTTTTTTAAATGCTGTTGCCTCGGAAGGGGGGTAGACTTATGTTTTCACTGGAAAAATAGGGGGTCTTCTTATATATCTAGTCAGGGCCGATCCTAGGGTCACAGGCACCTGGGTGCAGCAATATTTCTGGCGCCCCACATGGGCGTGGTCGTTTTACTACCTCCTCCCCTATACCAATGTTTATATGGCAATGACTCAACCACAGATATGCTCCCCCACGAAATCTTCATTAACCACTTCCCGACGGCCGTACGAATATATGCGGCCGTCGGGCTGTCCTGAATCTCTGACAGGGCGCATATATGCGCCCTGTACTTTTAATGGCCACTAGAGGGCGCGCGCGCATGGCCGCCGGCAGCGCGCGCGTGCCCGCTGCATTCCTGAGATGCCGATGCGCGTGCCCGGCGGCCGCGATGTCCGCCAGGCACTCGCAATCGGCGGTTACAGGGACAAGACATGGATCTCTGTGTGTAAACACAGAGATCCACGTCCTGTCAGGGAGTGAGGTGACCGATCTGTGTCTCTTATACATAGGGACACAGCATCGGTCACCTCCCCCAGTCACCCCCCCTCCCCCCACACAGTTAGAACACACCCAGAATACATTTAACCCCTTCCATGCCCCCCTAGTGTTAACCCCTTCACTGCCAGTCACATTTATACAGTAATCGGTGCATTTTTATAGCACTGATCGCAGTATAAATGTGAATGGCGCCAAAAATGTGTCAAAAGTGTCCGATGTGTCCACCATAACGTCGCAGTCCCAATAAAAATCGCAGATCGCCGCCATTACTAGTAAAAAAAAAATTATAAAAATTAATAATAATTCTGTCCCCTATTTTGTATGCGCTATAACTTTTGCGCAAACCAGTCGCTTATTGCGATTTGTTTTTTCTTTACCAAAAATATGTAGAATAATACGTATCGGCCTAAACTGAGAATTTTTTTTATTTTATTTATTAAAAAATTGGCTATTTATTATAGTAACAAGTAAAAAATATTGACTTTTTTTCAAAATTGTCGCTCTTTTTTTGTTTATAGCGCAAAAAATAAAAACCGCAGAGATGATCAAATACCACCAAAAGAAAGCTCTATTTGTGGGGAAAAAAGGACGCCAATTTTGTTTGGGAGCCACGTCGCACGACCGCGCAATTGTCAGTTAAAGCGACGCAGTGCCAGAAGCTGAAATTTCACCTGGTCAGGAAGGGTTATAAGTGCCCAGTAAGGAAGTGGTTAACCCAGGATCCTTACATGATCTATTAACAATAAACAAATTACAGGAAGAGAAGCAGAGTACTTTATTGGGACCTGGAGGGGGGGCTCTCTGATGGACACAGAGAGGGCATTTGTTAGAGAGTCTGTTAGAAAGAGCCCCCAGACATACTACAGACATGATACAGGAGATGATCAGAGACTGCAGACATGATACAGGAGATGGTCAAACAGAAACTGCAGACATAGTACAGGAGATGGGCAGGGGCTGTGTATCCAGGGCCATCTTAATAGCATCATGGGCCCCTGGGCAAAGTAATGCACTGGGGCCCCTTACAAGCCTACCCCGATTTACACACCTGCTCTACAACAAAATTTTAGCCTATACACAATATGTTGCTGTACTATACAAATAAAGATGACACGATTCCCTGTTAAAAAAAAAAAAAAGATGACACGAGCATTACTATGAATTATTTATTTTTAATAAAGTATTTAGCACAGACATTTGAAAATGTTCTTTACAGAAATGTATTGTATTAGTCCTGAGGCACGACTCCAGGGGCGGCTCTGCAAGTCGTCCTGAGGACGACTTTAGAGGCGACCAGCAAAACGACTTTTGTATAGAAGTCAATGCAGGTCGCCTGGAGCCGCCTCCGAAATCGTACAGGAACCTCTTTCTAAGTCGGAGCGACTTGTGTCGCTCCTATTAGAACGGTTCCATAGCATTGAATGGGACGCGACTTGTCATCTATTGTCGCCACTGTTGGGCGCCGGGCATCTGAATTACAACGGCGGGGGTGTTTTGGAAGTGCCTGATTAGAGCCATGGGCTCTAATAGGCATCCTGATTAGAGCCTGTGGGCTCTAATAGGCTTACAAATTGGTAAACCGTGGGCGCAATTCTGTGTGTTCGCTGTTTACACAGTGTTGTGTTAGGGAAGTGATTTATTTGCTTCCCTAACACTGACCCGACTCTCAGCCAGTCAGGTGCACCGGGTTTGGTTACCTGGCACCTGATTGGCTGAAGCAACAGGCGCTGTGAGCCTATCAGGCGTCCAATCATAGCAGAAGAGGACGGGAGAAGACATCGAGGGAGCGTGGAGGACAGCGCCATAACCAGAGACAGGTAAGTGTCGGGCAGGTGGGCACACTGGTGGCAATTGATGGGGCAAACTGATGCCAATTGATGGGGCACAGTGGTGGCAATTTATGGACACAGTGGCTGCATTTGATGGGCACAGTGGCAGCGTTTAATTGGTACAGTGGCGGCAATTGATGGGCACAGTGGCTGAGTTTGATGGGCACAGTGGCTGCGTTTGATGGGCACAGTGGCTGCGTTTGATGGGCACAGTGGCTGTGTTTGATGGGCACAGTTGTGGCAAATGATGGGCACATTGGATGTGTTTGAGTACAGTGGCTGCGTTTGATGTCACAGTGGCTGCGTTTGATGGCACAGTGGCTGCATTTGATGGCACAGTGGCTGCATTTGATGGCACAGTGGCTGCGTTTGATGGCACAGTGGCTGCGTTTTATGTTTGTTAGTTTTTTTCAGTTTGTTTGCGCCCCCCCAAAAATTTAGAGCATCAGCCGCCACTGCAGTGCAGCAGTTTTATACAGTAAGGCCCCTTTTACACTGAGGAGTCTTTCAGGTGGTACAGCGCTAAAAATAGCGCTGCTATACCACCTGAAAAACTCCTGCCCAGCCTACTCAATGTAAAAGCTTGAGGGCTTTCACACTGAGGCGATGCGCTGGCAGGAGCGGTGAGAGGAGCGGCGTGTATACCACTACTTCATCGCTTCTTCTTATTTAAAACAATGGGAAACCGCGGCAATACCGGGTTTATCGGCGCCGCTAGCGGCCGAATCCCGCGGCAATTCCGACGGTATAGTGCCGCTAAGACTAAGTGCCAGTTCACACGTTTGCGCTGTGAATTCGCAACAAATTCTGTGCAGATTCCGCACCACATCCAAATCACACCCCCTTCATGCGAACTGCTGCAGGTGTGTATGTTAAGGTAACGACACACTGAAATCAGTTTGCAAAATGCAGTGTGATTTGCAGAATTTATTCAGGGGTGGCCAAAAAAAAAGGTCCTGCAACACTTTAGTGCAGATTTGGTGCGATTTGAGGCATGCAGAATGAATGGTTTAATTTGCACTGCTGAAGAATCGCATGTGATTTGAACAGGAATGCGATGCGATTACCGTTTAAACTCGCATGCAGTTCCTGCACCGCATAGTGTGAACCACCTCAGAGCAGCAGAGAATGACATTTGTTGATGTTGAAGGGGGTGTCACTCTGGACAGTGGACTTACCGATTTTGCAGCCTCTAGTCTCCTCCAATTTTCATGCAGCAGCTGCACACACACCTAGCACCATGCTGTGTGCACATCAGGGGGTGGGGTTTCTAACATAGATGGGCAGTGGGCACAGCAGAAAATCAGGGATTGGTCAGTTTGCATGGGTCTTCAGAACACTGAACACTGTGCTGTTCACTCTAAATGCCTCTGTGATAATATATGTGAGACCTGTAGTAATGGCACAGGCAGATACCAAGGCAGCACTTTCACAGTTAACTGGGGAGTCCCAACCAGCTGCAGTGTGGAGACCGTGGAGGCGGAGCTTCTGCCATTTCCCGAAAAGTGAAGGAAGGTGAAGGACAGAGGAGAGAGATAAGTGACAGCTGCCAGCCCCCCTTCCCCGCATGCAGAATCACATTAAAAGAAGGCGCCCGACACTCAGTCCCCACTGACTCCCTAACCAGGCAGCCCCTCCACTGTGCAGAGAGAGACCAGACGCTGTCTGCTGCTCTGTCCTTTTAGCTCTGCCGACTGCCGCATCCTGCAGGGTTGTGACAGAACCGACCCTGATCGGGCCCTAAGACCACGTGGGGCCCCTGGGCTGTGCCCGGGTGTGCCCACTCGATAAGACGGCCCTGTGTGTATCCTATGCAATCTATCATGCTATAAAACATCTAGAACAGGGCAGCCCAGAGCACATGTAAGGGATGCTGGAGATGCCAGCACACTGAACACTGTGACTCACCTTGGTTCTCTCTCTGTGCAGCCCAAGATAGAGATGGGAGGGGGAGGGATTCCAACTGGAGTTGGTGGAGACAGTGCGGGATCCAAGACTCCCAGTGTGAGGAATTCATTCCTGCGCATTAGCACTCAGCAGCCACTAAAAACTTTAACCCTTGTGTCAGGAAGAAGAGCGCCCCCTCCCCCGAGCACTGCCAGGCTGGACGGGCTGCCCTATGCTCACACATCAGTTCTGGACGGACACACACCTATGCTCAGAACACTAGTTCTGGACGGACACAAACAAGGAGAGAAATAGGGAAGGAGGGAGGGGAGAACTCTAACACTTTGGCGCCCCCACCTCTGCAGGCGCCTGGGTGCAAAGCACCCTGTGCACCCTGCCTAGGATCGGCCCTGTGTCCAGTCGCCTTATACGCTGGCAAATACGGTATGTTAAATACCAAGCCTTTAATTCCTCTCCTTTTCTTATTAGAATAGGTGCATACCAGGGGTGTCTACTTTCTCCTCTTCTGTTCCCTTAACCTATTAGACATTCTATTCCATTTTGCTTCTCTGTCTGGCCCAATGTAAAAAGCCACACACCAAAGGCCCTCAACCTGACATTACCTACATGAACTACCTTTTACCTAAACAAATGTATAATTTCCATTGGTTTCTCACTCCCTTCCTTATTTATGGATACAACTGACAAAGTCCTATGACAACCTATTTGCTATCAAATACCCTCCACTTCTACATAATGGAAATGCATGTTAGCAATAAGGCCGTGTACACACGGCAGAGAACCTCGACGGGCAGAACACATCGTTCCGCCCGTCGAGGTTCTCTGCCGGCCGTCGAAATCGGCGACCCGCCCGTCGGGAATGGCAACCAGCCATTCCTCCAGGCGGGCCGTCGAGCAAATAGAGAGCGTGCTCCCTATTTCTGCTCGACGGGCTTCCCGACGGGAAGCTCGCCGAGAGCGTACACACGGCCGAGGTCCTCGCTGGAATGCAGCTTCCAGCGAGGTTCTCGCTGGTTTCCAGCGAGAACCTCGGTCGCGTGTACGCCGCCTGAGGATTACGGTATTTTTCACTCTATAAGACGCACCTAGGTTTTAGAGGAGGAAAACAAGAAAAAATATATATTCTGAACCAAATGGTGTACTAAAATATTTACCAGTGCCCATGAAATGCAGCCTGACCTGTGCTAAAGAAATGCAGCCTGACTATTGCCAATAATGCAGCCCAACCTGTGCCATTATTGCGGCCCGACCTGTGGCACTACAAGTCCCAGCAGAGCAGGTTGGCATATTTCAGTCCCCCACAGAAGCACTACAAGTCCCAGCAGAGCAGGCTGCCATATTTCAGCCCCCCCACAGAGGCACTACCAGTCCCAGCAGAGCAGGTTGCCATATTTGCCATATTTCAGCCCCCCACAGAGGCACTACAAGTCCCAGCAGAGCAGGTTGCCATATTTCAGCCCCCCCCCCCACAGAGGCACTACAAGTCCCAGCAGAGCAGGTTGCCATATTTCAGCCCCCCACAGAGGACAGGGGACAGTCCCAGCAGAGCGGGCTGTCCCCTGTCCTCCAAACACAGCATTAGGAGACTGCACAGCCTTCCATCCACTCACTTCTTGGCTGCCATCCACTCCTCCCACTCTGCCCTTACCATAGTGTCCTACCTCAGTCTGGGCTGCATAGTGGGGCAGCATGATTTCCCCTACTCTCAATACTCGTCCTGGCTCCCAGACCCGGCCGTCTGTGCGGGAGGAGACCGCGGGAACCGGGACTTGGGAGTACAGGTCGGGAGGCGGGGTTTCGTGGGGGGGCTTTTTCCCCCCGGCAGTGGCGGGGGGTGGGGCCTGATGTGCATTCGGACCATTAACGCAGAGACATTTTCCACCTCATTTTTGGGGGAAAGAGTGAGTTTTATGGTCTGAAAAATACGGTACATACCCAGTCTCCTGGTAGCCTCCATTAAAATATCTTATTCCCCCAAACCTCTTCTATTACAATTTTTTTTAATTGCTGATATATTTGCGAAAACCAAAATCAAGGGAGGATTAGGACTTCCAAATATTACCAGGCCACCCAATTAGCACTGCTTACTAAAAACCATGCCAGTGAAGAAATTCCTCTCTGGTTTGCAGTAGAGGCAGCAGTTTGAAACCTGGTCTGCATAAAAACCCTCCTCTGGCTTCATCCCAAAGATGGCTAATGTTCAGAACCTAATTCTGGCACATTCTCTTAGGGCAGTGGTTCTCAACCTTACTGGTTCTGTGACCCCCTTGATAAAATTTCCTAAGTTGTGGGGACCCCTAACTGTAAAATTTTCGTATAGTGGTTTGTCAGCATCCAAGGCAAGACAAGTAATTTGCGCCCCCGAAACCAACGGACATTTAACGCTCCCTGAGTGTCTTCCACTCGTACAGTATTAAAACCCCTTATGGTACATTTTAGGATGAACCACTCTCTCTTTGTTCTCCTTTTCTTTCCCTTTTTATCTCTCTCAATCCTAATTTCTTGTTTTTTTCCCCATCCCTCTTTAGCCGTCTTTCTTGTTCTTTCTCTTATTCTTTCTCTCCCTTTTACTTTGTTGCTCCCCCTCTTTTCCTCTCCCTTCCATGTATTTTCAATTTTTTTTCCTTCTCTTACTCCTTGGTTGGGGGGGTGGTCTCCTCAGCCCCTCCCACTTCACATTTCTCACCAGTCAGCTGATCTCTAGTCTCTGCCAGCCATGCTCTATACTGAATAGGTGGCTGCGAAGAGGCCAAGTTGGCGGCCGCGGGCTCCAGGAACAGCCCAGCTGGGCGGCCGCGAAAAGTCTGGGAGAGCGGTGCAGGCTTCAGGAACAGCCCAGGATTTGGTGACCCCTGACAAATCGTCATTTGACCCCCAGGGGTGTTCCAACCCCCACGTTGAGAACCACTGTCTTAGGGGTTTGGGATAATGTTAAATACTCAGGTGGTCTTCTCTCCCCACACAAACCTCTTATTTTCTTATTTAACCCAGCGTTCCCTCCAGTCTTGAAATCCCTATTGCATTCAAGGAATGGTTCCCAATGAGGTACCACCTGAATCAATGACAAACTCTTTTTTAAAGCTGTAGTAAACCACGTTTACAAAAAAATGAAATAGTCCCCCCGCAGGGTAATGTCATAATGTGCTAGTATGCACTACATAAATGTTATTCTACCAGTACGAAGTTCATCACAAAATATTCTGTTGGTTCACCTTTTGTGCCACAGCCTGAATAAGCTTTGTAAAAAAAATTGTAAAACTGTAACATTATCATCATGTCAATTACTTATGTAAGTAAAAATACCAAAAAAAAGCAAAAAACTATAGGACTTAAAAGTAAAAAAGTATGTTGTAGTAAGCAAATCATTGTACTTTATCGGGTGCAAACTTCAAAGTGAAAAGAGATGTTTTTCCTTGTTACACAATAAGGTATGTAATGCTTCCACTCCAGACTGTATCCCCTATCACACAGACAGCCAGCTTCACCAATCAGTCTACGTGTAAGATTTACGACCACAATTACTTACTAAAGCAGTCAATAGCAAAGCTAGATACTAATGTTTACTTGGAATTGCCAGCTCTAAATCCCATTTTGCCATGTCCGTACTTGTACTCACTGGGCCAGATTCAGGAACAGTTACGCTGGCGGATCGAGTGATCCGCCAGCCTAACTGTGACTTTGAGCCGGCGTTTCTGTTTTCTGTAACCAGAAAACAAGAAACGCCGGGTTGAAGTTCCGATGCGAGCAGCGTAACTGAGTTTCGCCATCGCATCGTTACTTCAACTTAAAAATGGCGCCGGGGGCGTTCCCGCCGATTTACGCTCAAAAAATATGTTAATGAGCGGAAATCGGCAATTCACGATCGAAATCCGGCGCGACGCAATGACGATACGACGTTTCCGGACGGGATACGCGGCGCATAGATATACCTACATGGGGTTGGAGTATCCTATGTTAGGTATAGGCGTCGTCATCGCGTCGGAAAAAAAAAAAAAACGTCGCTTGCGTAAAACGGTCATGAATGGGAATGTGACGTCATTGACGTTCATTCACAGATTTTGGAGCATGCGCACGGGGATGTTTTGACACTCGACGCATGCGCAGTACGTTGGCGGCGGGATCGCGCGTAGTTAGCATACTACACGCCCTGTACCCGCTAAATTTGAATTCCGCCGGCTCATTTGTGATGCGCTGCCGCAACTTTAGGAGCAAGTGCTTCGTGAATGACAGCACTTGCTCCTAAAATTTCGGCAGCGCAACGCAAATGAGAAGCGTTACTCCAGAGCAAAGATGCTCTGGACTACCTGAATCTGGCCCACTCTGGGTTCCAGGGTCTGCACACCTGTTGTGGTGTCATGGAGATTTTTCTATACGCCATGCGTAATCCATACCTCCTGCGCTTTAAGCGCCCTTTCAGCCTAATGGTATAATGCATCTTAGTATTACTCTGTTTCCTGCATATCCCCAAGTAAACAGACATGACCACCATGCTTACGTGCTTACATCCTCCACTCGACCAACTGCCCGGAGCCTGGGAGCAATACTTATTTACTTGCATAGACAGAATTATTAAAACTCAGAATGAAGAGTCCACAATAGCCCTGTAGCAGCGCTGTGATCAAACTAGCGTTTAAAGAAGTTCATATAGATGACAGTTAGTGTAGCAGGAAAGAATGGCTGTGACTGGTCACTGGTCCTATCATAAGTGCTCCATTCACCAAGGGACGTTCACCACGTGAGGGGATTAGTTCCCCTTATGGTGATGCACTCACCAAATCCAAGATCAATATAAGCATTCAATCACCATCCACTTCCAACGTTTGTACTCTCCACCATGGGTTTGTACTTGATAAGCGGCTCCACAATCACATGTGAGGGAAATAAATAACCATATAGAGCAGTACCATTTAAAACGTTTAATACCCCAATAGTACCCCCTTTGCATATGTGTGTACCAAAAACTGTAAAATTCAGGCAAATAAAAGGTGTGATCGCTCAAATTAACTTGACCCTGAAGACCCTGTTTCTTGGTTCCTCCAGCGTCTTCCTGGTTACAGGTCGGTGGAGCGCACATGTCACTTCCGGTTAGTCGGTGAGGAGTCCCCGCCCTGGCACGTTTCGTCACTCCCTGACTTTGTCTGAGGGAGTGGGACTCCTCACCGACTAACCGAAAGTGACGTGTCCACGGACCTGGTGGTTTCACAAATCGGCCAATCAACTGTGAGGACTTCCTATACTCCCTGCTATTTATTTTATATCATGGAGAATGCAACTCACAAACATGAAAGAAAACATCTAGCATTCCCATGTGGACAGGATCAGAGTAAAAACTTATGGCAAGAAGACTTCATTGTTTTCGTATCGAAGATATATATATATATATATTTATATATAAAGAAAAAGTCTAACTCGGCCCACCACGCTCCATCTATAATAAATAACTTTTCAGTGGACTGATGCTGACCTAGAATTATGGTACTTCTGTGCAATGAACTTGAAAATAATACCAGAAGAAAGACACTAATATTGGTCTTTGAACAATGTCTTGATTTGCAGCACCGGAGAGAATATCATTCATTGCACAATGTTGAGATACATAGCCTAAGATGAAGCTGTATGTACACACACATTTGCTAACTAATGTTGCCCTGCTATCGACTATTTCTAAATCGAAAATACTGTAAATCAAATACACTTTAAATAATGTCCACTTCCATTCACTAATTCCTATTTTTTCTGTGAACTGCAGGTGCCAGCGCCCCAGAACCTCATTCTGTATTAATTGGGAACCGGGAATGGATGAGACGCAATGGACTTAATATTTCTCACGATGTAGATGATGCTATGACCAGCCATGAGATGAAAGGACAGACCGCAGTGCTGGTTGCTATAGATGGTAATGTAATCCATGATTGTATCACCTCTTCCATCTGAGGTTTGACTATAAAGGATAGTTGGTGTAAAGCATAATGCTTCATACTATATGTAGCTAATGCAATAACAGTCAGGGAAAAAAGTATTTGATCCCCTGCTGATTTTGTATGTTCGCCCACTGACAAAGAAATGATCAGTCTACAATTTTATTGGCAAGTTTATTTTAACAGTGAGAGACAGAATAACAACAAAAAAAATCCTGAAAAACGCATTTCACAAAAGTTATAAATTGATTTGCATAATGAGTGAAATAAGTATTTGACCCCTTCACAAAACAAGACGGTGGCAAAACCCTTGTTGGCAATCAGAGGTCAGACGTTTCTTGTTGTTGGCCTCCAGGTTTGCACACATCTCAGGAAGGATTTTGTCCCATGCCTCTTTGCAGATCCTCTCCAAGTCATTGAGGTTTTGAGGTTGACATATGGTAACTCAAACCTTCAGCTCCCTCCACATATTTTCTATGAGATTAAGGTCTGGAGACTGACTAGGCCACTCCAGGACCTTAAAGAGGTTGTAAATGTTTGTTTTTTATTTTCCAAATAGGTTCCTTTTAAAGGATCACTAAAGGAATTTTTTTTTTTAGCTAAATAGCTTCCTTTACCTTACTGCAGTACTGGTTTCATGTCCTTATTGTTCGTTTTTGCTTTGAAGTTTCTGTAATCCTGCTCTGTTCTCCACACTTCCTGCTTGTCTGTTTCCTTATAACCACCATACTGGGAGCTTTCTCACGGTGGTTTAAGCTGTCATTACTGTGTGTCTAAAACTTCCCAGAACCAATCAGATTCATTTTAAAAACAAAACACTGCCCTGGATTTGTTTGTTTTTGTTCTGTGTGTCTATTTATACTTTGCAGAAACATAAAGCCAGTTCAAACGTGAAACTAACCTGCAGGCACATTATATGATTGATTTTTATCTATTTGTAATCATTTTGAAAAGGAATCAGTTAACTTTTATGTCTCTATACCCTGTAAACAGTCATTTCAGCAAAAAAATGTTTTCCTTTAGTGACCCTTTAAGCTAGTGCATTGTTGGTTCACTTACCTTTTCCTTCCATTTCCCATCTAAATGTTTTTTTCTTTGTCTGAATTTCTCACTTCCTGTTTCTCCTCAGTAAGCTTTCCACCATCATACGAGCAGTGGAAAGTCATTTAGAACAGCTTACTGAGAAGGAACAGGAAGTAAGAAATTCAGACAAAGAAAACAAAGAAAAAAAGCATTTAGAAGGGAAATCAAAGGAAAAGGTAAGCGAACCAACAATGCACTAGCTTAAAGGAACCTATTTAGAAAATAAAAAACAAACCTTTACAACCCCTTTAATATGCTTCTTCTTGAACCACTCCTTTGTTGCCATGGCTGTGTGTTTTGGGCCATTGTCATGCTGGAATACCCATCCACGACCCATTTTCAATGCCATGGCTGAGGGAAGGGGGTTATCGCCCAAGATTTGACAGTAAATTTTCCCATTGATGCAGTGAAGTTGTACCCCCTTAGCAGAAAAACACCCCCAAAGCATTATGTTTCCACTTCCATGTTTGACGGTGGTAATGGTGTTCTTGGGGTCATAGGCAGCATTCCTTCTCCTCCAAACATGGCGAGCTGAGTTGATGCCAGCTGCCTTGAGATCATTGACAAGATTCTCCCGTGTAGTTCTGTGCTGATTCCTCACCGTTCTCCCGATCATTTAAACTCCTCGAAGTGAGATCTTGCAAGGAGTCCCAGACCGATTGACAGTTATTTTGTGTTTCTTCCATTTGCAAATAATCGCACAAACTGTTGTAACCCTCTCACCAAGCTACTTGGAGAAGGTCTTGTAGTCCAATCCAGCCTTGTGTAGGTCTATAATCTTGTCTCTGACATCCTTGGACAGCTCTTTGGTCTTGGCCATGGTGGAGAGATTGGAATCTAATTGATTGATTGTTCTGTGGACAGGTGTCTTTTTAATACAGGTAATTAGAAGCACTCTCTTTAAAGGGGAGCTTCACCTAAAAATAAACTTTTAACATTGCATTTATGAGAACCGAACGTCGGTGCGGCTCTATACGGCGCCTGCGCACTGACGTTCGGCTTCTTTCGGCATCTCGTGATGCGCTGTATGCATCGGTCGGATGCCTGTCAATCAATTAGGAACGCCCAACTCCCGACCATCATACCCGGAAGCCGGGTTGAGAATACATTTAGGAAACGGTATGTACGGACGTATTTAAAAAAAAAAAAACAGCCGATTCTAATTGTCATTAATCTCATAAATGCAATGTTAAAAGTTTATTTTTAGGTGAACCTCCCCTTTAAGGGCCAGTTCACACCAGACGCAGTTCCGGTCAGTTTCTGCACTGGAAACCAACCGGAAACTGATTGCATGGTGTGAACTAGAGCCAACTAGAGCCATTGGAATACATGAAAAACTCTGTGCATGCATTTTGTGCAGAAAAAAAGCACACGGAACTGCGTCTGGTGTGAACTGGCCAACTAGAGCCATTGGAATACATGGAAAACTCTGTGCATGCATTTTTAGTGCAGAAAAAAAGCACACGGAACTGCGTCTGGTGTGAACTGGCCCTTAAGCTCCATTCACATCTAGGCGTTTTGTCGCCCGACGCTGTAGCAGCCTGAAATACGCTGGAGGGGCGAATTTACATTGTCGGCTATGGAGATGGTTCGCATCTCTACGCCGAACGCCGAAACGCCGTACACATGAAGCTCAAAACAAGTCCTGGACCCTTTTTTTCAGGCGTCTTCGGCGTTCGGGCATAGCCGACAATGCTAACATCACCCCTCCAGCGAAAAACAAGGAGCGACTTTTTGCGGCAAATCGCGGGGACAAAACGCTGATTTCATGTCGCCGCATACCGCCTACGCCTAGGTGTGAATGCAGCCTAAGAGAGTGCTTCTATTCTCAGCTCAATACCTGTATAGACACCTGGGAGACAGAAATCTTGCTGATTGATAGGGGATGAAATATTTATTTCACTCATTTAAAATGCAAATCAATTTCTAACTTATATGAAATACGTACTGGATATTTTTGTTTGTTATTCTGTCTCTCGGTGTTAAAATATACATACACCAGGAGTGACGTGAGACGGTGCAGAGGACGCCAACGCTTGTACACACTCGTTTATGTATTTTTGATGTAAGTGCAACTCTTCTATTAAAAGCTATTTTATCTTCGATATCACACTATTGGAGGCCCTCCTTTGTCCTTCTTGTCCCCCCGGTCTGAGACCCTCCAGGTACTCCCTAGGGACCAGGCGTGTTTATATGAGTGACCATCAGGAGACATAGAGGAGACGATCGTGTGGTGGTTATTAATGGCCCATTCTATTTCCCATTGAGGTGAGAGTTCTGGGAGACCAGACTGTGTCTGTGGACTGTGGTGGAGTTCTCATTCCTTTTGCATTAGTGGTCATCTATCTATAGCCGCCTTGCTATTATCACCTATGGACTTTGGCACGACTTCTTTCTATTTTCACATGGAAGTGTTAGATTAATAGCAGTCTTGTTATTATGCTATAGACTGTGTCACAAATTTTTTATTTATTTTTTATCTTCACATTTAAGTTTTGTCACCCATCACCTTCTATGTTTATATGTCTGCATATTAATTTATGTTTCATTTTTGCGCAATTACTCTTTGGATTATTTACTTGTTTTGTTGTTGTGTATGCACTGCACAGTATTTGCTGCAATTATTTTACTGTCAATCTAGGGAGACGTTTTGTAGTAGCGCAGGAGTCCTCCTTTACACTTGGTGTTAAAATATACCTACTGTTTAAAATTACATACTGATCATTGCTTTGTCAGGGGGCAAATGTGCAAAATCAGCAGTGGATCAAATACTTTTTCCCCTCACTGTACATAGTACAGCATACATTGTAAAACTGATAGTCTACTTTTAATGTAATATAAAGTATTATTATTTATTTATTATTATTTTTATTATTATTTAAGGTACTTGTATATCATAGTAGTTTTGCATGTGTTTATTTTTTATGGTCAGAACCAATACATTTTAAAATAAATATATATTTTTTGTTTTATATTGTACTTGAATAGTTTGTGTATTTTTATATGTAGCCAGCTGTTGGAGCTCTCTGATCTTTTTCACGTTTCCCAAGCTTTCTTTCTCTGCTTTGTTAAAAAAAACATCTGCTGATTGTAGAGCTCAGCTCAAGCTGAAATTTATAAAAACAAGTGATTGCATCAAAGCACTAAACCCCCCCCCCCCCCCCCCCCCCCCACACACACACACACACACATTACTTTGCCTGTACTGTGTAGATCAGTGTTTCCCAACTCCAGTCCTCAAGGCACACCAACAGGTCATGTTTTCAGGATTTCCATTATTTTGCACAGGTGATTCGATCAGTTTCACTGCCTTAGTAATTACCACAGCTGTTTCAATTGAGGGAAATCCTGAAAACATGACCTGTTGGTGTGCCTTGAGGACTGGAGTTGGGAAACACTGGTGTAGATGGATCATTGCAAAGTTTCAGTCAGACAGAGATAACCTGAAGGCAAACGGCTTCTGCTTTGCAAATATGTCTAAAATGTTTAAAATAAATGTAAACAGTATTAAAAAACAGTATACATAAAACAGCATATTTTAAAATGAATATACATTTTCCTTTTATGCCTGTTCCTCTTATTTGTGAGTTTACCACATGGTCATTATTTATTAGATGATTAAGTTAAATACTATATAACAATCTCTTCTTCCTTATAAAGGTGCATTGTGCGGAATGATTGCAATCGCAGACACTGTGAAGCAGGAAGCCGCCCTTGCTGTGTACACTTTAAAGGCTATGGGAGTGGATGTTGCACTGATAACTGGTGATAACAGGAAGACTGCAAAAGCTATTGCTACCCAGGTATTGACAGCTGTTACATAGATGACCCAATCTAATGGATGTAATGTACATGGAGTTACTGGTAAACTACTTGGAGCTTAAACCACTTGTGCTTTTTTGAAGGTTGGGATCCAGAAGGTGTTTGCAGAAGTTCTTCCCTCTCACAAGGTAGCCAAAGTCCAAGCACTGCAGGACGAGGGCAAGAGAGTTGCCATGGTGGGCGATGGTGTCAATGACTCCCCAGCATTGGCTAGAGCTGATATTGGTATCGCCATTGGGACTGGAACTGATGTGGCCATCGAAGCTGCGGATATTGTTCTCATCAGGGTATGTTTCTGTCAAATTTTGAGTATATTGTCATATCCAGTTCTTATGCACCAGGAAAACAGGCTAGCTGAGGGGGATTACAGTGCACATGAATGCTTAGATAGTCAAGATAAAAGAGGGACCATCCTATACTGCTGTTGGTCTATGACCCTCTGTAGAAGAATCCAACTCAAAATAGGTCAAAGAATGGAAAACTAATGATAAAGTCACAGGAGATGACCAGTACTATTCATGCCAGTAGGTTCTTGCTGGAGTAGAACAAAGATAAAATACATTAACAGGCACAACACCCTGGTGATCCGGCATGCACATACGTTATACATAGAGCAATGATTATAATAAGCACCGTAGATAGACTCACAATTGTTATCTGCACCGAAACTTGCTAAACCAACTATAGGCATACCCCACTTTTAAGTACGCAATGGGGTTACTAAAGCTGAAAAGCGCAAAATCAGGCTCCCTTCTGCATAAAAACCAATGAGCTTTCAGGTTTCATTACCAGGCTTAATTGAACAAGCTGAGGTTAGAAGCTCATCGGTTTCTGTGCAGACGTGAGCCTGATTTTGCGATTTCCAGCTTTAGTAAATAAATCCCATTGTGTACTTAAACGTGGGGTATGCCTGTACAGTAAAACCTTAGATTGCGAGCATAATTTGTTCTGGAAACATGTTTGTAATCCAAAGCACTTGTATATCAAAGCAAATTTTCCCATAAGAAATAATGGAAACTTAAATGATTTGTTCCACAACTATTTATTCATAGGTCCATATAAAAAAATTATAGCAATGTGATAGGTTGTGTAACCATAAAATATCCATCCACAAGGGTATTAGAAGCAAAATCCAGCAGGAGCTACAGAGTATAAGGCCCCTTCCACATGGGGACGGATCCGCATGCAGAGGTACGCCAGCTCAGCGGGTGATCTCTTCCGCAGATCTCGGCTGAGCCGGCGTGTGACAGATCCCTCTCTGCTCACTGAGCGGGGAGGAGCTTGTCGAGCGCCACTATCTCCTATGGAGAGATCGGACGAAAACAGACAGCATGTCCGTTTTCATCAGATCTCACCCGATCCGATTCGCCATTGGACGGATGTCAATGTTTCTGATTTTAGCAGGTCGGATCGGATGTCAGCGGACATGTCACTGCTGACATCTGACACTCCATAGAGAAGAATGGAGCGGCCGCTCAGGTCCACTGAAAAAACTGACAGGTGGACTTGAACGGTCCGGTAGTGTGAAAAGGAGAAGAGAGGTGCCTCTAAGTGTAGCAATATGTTGCTAAATGCTGTACCTTCATTGAATGTAACCATATTGCTACACTTATGCCGGGTACACACGATCGGTTCGTCTTATGAAAATGGTCCGATGGATCTGGTATGCTCCTGGATAGGGAAGCCATGCCGTTTTTTTTTTTGAAATTTGGAGTTCCCCCTCAAGATTCATACCATACACAGTGCTTGGTATTGTCAGGGATCCAAGTCGGATCCCTGTTCAATATCGTTCCGCGGCTAAACGCAACCGCAGCTAATCGCACCGCCTGGAGTCTTGAATTCCAGCAGAAAATAAACTGCTTTTAACTGTGGCAGAACAGCCGTCCGTGTAAAAGGGACATTACTCTATCCAAAATGAAAAAAAAAGTGTTGCCTATAGGTCTACTTTAACCACTTAAGCCCCGGACCAATATGCTGCTAAATGCCCAGAGGTGTTTTTACAATTTGGCACTGCGCTGCTTTAACTGGTAATTGCGCGGTCATGCAATGTTGTACCGAAACAAAATTTGCGTCCTTTTCTTCCCACAAATAGAGCTTTCTTTTGATGGTATTTGATTGCCTTCTGATTTTTTTTTTTGCGATATAAATGGAAAAAGACCGTACATTTTGAAAAAAAAAATGATTTTTCTTATAACAAAAAGTTAAAAATATTGAATTAACTAAATTTATTTAAACATTTAGGCCAAAATGTATTCAGCCACATGTCTTTAGTAAAAAAAAAATCTAAATAAGCGTATATTTATTGGTTTTGGCAAAAGTTAACGGGGCCAGATTCAGATACACTTAATATTGCGCTGCGTAATCGAAATACCGTATTTTACCAGGCTCTACATCGAATTCTGGTAGATTTTTGCCCGTACGCTACGGCGGCGTAGTCTATTTCTCACCGCGTAATCGAAATACGCGATTAGGGGGCGTGAAGCATTTAAATTAGGCGCTCCGTTCAGAAATTTCCCGCCGCGCATTGCGCGAAATCACTTTGTTACGTCATTCGTTGTTTGAGTAGTGTCGTTTACGGACATTCCTATTCCCGGACGACTTATGTAAAAAATAATAAAAGCCGTCGGAAAACGTAGAAATTCGACGCGGGAACGACGGCCATACTTAACATGGGCTGTCTATTATTAGAGCAGCAAAAAGCTGGTATAGTGTTACGCAAAAAAAAGATGACTAAAGATGCCGTAAGAGATTGCGATTGAAGATCGTAATTTCTGGGATCGCCGGCAAATGCTCATTAGCATACCCTGACGCGGAAAACGACGAGAAGTCCACCCAGTGGCTGCAATTTTATTGCAGCGTAGATCCAAAGGCGTACGAACACGTAATCCAGTCGAATTGAAGCCCGCAGCCGTCTATTCATGGTTTGAGGTTTCCGACTAGCTAAAAAATGCGCGTAATTTGAAATTACTCCAGTCTAACACCAGTTAGACAGGAGTTACGGCTCTCTGAATCTGGCCCATAGCTTCTACAAACTAGGGTACATTTTCTGGAATTTACACAGCTTTTATTTTATGACTGCCTATCTAATTTCTTAAGGTGCTAAAATGGCAGGGCAGTACAAAACCCCCCCCCAAATGACCCCATTTTGGAAAGTAGACACCCCAAGGAAACTGCTGAGAGGCATGTTGAGTCCATTGAACAATTTTTTTTTTTTTTGTCCCAAATGATTGAATAATGACAAAAAAGAAATAAAAAATATTTTCAAAAAGTTGTCACTACATGATATATTGCTCACACATACCATGGTTATATGTGGAATTGCACTACAAGTGGCCACACTGGCACATATCATCATGGCATGGCCCACCGTTGTTACTAAGAAGCTCATCCAGAGAAAGGATATGCAGCTGAGGAAGTGGCAGGAAGAGGCTTGAAGACATGTGTGTAGGCAGGAAGTGGCATGTAGGCAGGAAGTGGCAGAAAGAGGCTGGAGGAAATGCATGTAGGCAGGAAATGGCATGTGGGCAGGAAGTGGCAGAGAGAGGCTGGAGGAGATCAGCACTGAGATACAATAAAGGGTGGAAAATAGGTTTATCTCTACTTTGTCTTGTTGTGCATGCTCTTTATGTATAACAAAGAATAGCAAAGTCTATTTATACGTATCTCTGGTTTTATAGTACAAGTGCTTAATAGTGTGTTTAGTTCAGGATAAAATAATTATTAAAGAGGATCTCCAGTCGTTTTTGTGTATATTAAAAATTAGTAGCTGCAAAAACTGTAGCTGCTGACTTTTATTTGTATTATTATAAGACAGGATTTATATAGCGCCAACAGTTTGCACATCGCTTTACAATGTCGGGGCAAACAGTAACGTTACAGTACAATACAGAAGAAATCAAAGGGCAGTACCTTGTTAGAGCTTACAATCTGGAAAGAAATACACACTCGCCTGTCCCAGGATCCAGTGATCTCTCCCCGGCGCTGACATCCCAACTGTGGGCACCCAGCTGTGACCACTTGTGGTTGTCCACTGTGCATGCGCTAGTTGTGCTGTGCATTGTGAATGGTCCCACAGTCTTCTGGGACCTGTGACACGTCCTAGATGACTGCAGAAAGGGGGGGGGGGAGCTTAGGTGAACCATTTAGAAGTGGAAGCTGATACCTGTCAAAACCAGGTACTCCCCCCTTAAAAAAAAAAAAGTGCCACTTGGAGAAGAGGAAGGGGAGGAGGCCTTAAAGCATAACTATTGGGTGGAGCTCCGCTTTAAGATTAAATTAAGATACAATTTTTACTATTTGAGTAACACAGAATAAGTTATAGATATTGGTAATAATAATAACTCTTATGTGCTCACTATATATTGCAGAATGATTTGCTTGATGTGGTTGCTAGCATTCATCTCTCAAAGAGGACAGTGAGAAGAATAAGAGTTAATTTCGTGTTTGCCCTGATATACAATCTTCTTGGTATTCCCATTGCGGCAGGTATGGAAATATAACCTTTAAATTACTTGTAAAATACTTGTTTCCATGAATGTAGACTGATCGATACATATTATAGAAGTGCTCCAAACAGGAGAACTAATTATATACTGTGGGGTTTATTTAATAAAGGCAAACAGACTGTGCACTCTGCAAGCACAGATGCTCCATAGGTTAGTAAATGAGGGGAAGCTCTGCTGACTTCCATCATCCAATAATGTGCAAGTAAAAATACAGATTTTGTTTATTTTCCCTGCATGTGATTGGTTATTATTTGCAAAGTGAAGCTTTAACTGCACTTGCAGAGTGCCCACTCTATTTGCCTTTAGTAAATCAACCCCTATGTGGCCAAACGTTAGTAGTTCCCTGACCATTGATCCAATGTAAGCTTGTTGAATAGAAAAGTATGGGCATTTTATACTGAGGTACCCCCACCTCATCCTCTTCTTTTTTGGGAAGGCTTTTCACAAGATTTTGTGGTGTGTCTGTGGAAATGTATATAGGATTCACAAAATCAGGCAGTGATGCTGGATGAGAATACCTTGTAATTGACTTTCCAGTTTATAAGCATTCGGTGGCATTGCAGTCAGGGCTCAGGTCAGGGGAGGGCTGGCAGCCTTAGGCCTGGGGGGAAAGTCCAGTCACGTGGCCCATAGAGCGTAAAAAAGTGATGGATCGAGGAAAACAGTCTAAGATTTTTCATGATCACAAGAGTGCGCACAGAGGCCCCCCTTACACCAGAGTCCGCACAGAGGCCCCCCTTACACCAGAGTCCGCACAGAGGCCCCCCTTACATCAGAGTCCGCACAGAGGCCCCCCTTACATCAGAGTCCGCACAGAGGCCCCCCTTACATCAGAGTCCGCACAGAGGCCCCCCTTACAGAGTCCGCACAGAGGCCCCCCTTACATCAGAGTCCGCTCAGAGGCCCCCCTTACATCAGAGTCCTCGTGTCTGTGCAGAGAGAGAAGGGGATGTCAGCATTGGTGTGCGCTGAGGCTGAGCTATGTGTGAAACGAGACATAGCTCAGCTCTGCAGCCATCTACCTCAGAGCTGACACAGGCATGGCTGCACAGTGGGAGGTGAGCAGCGGCCGTGCTCTGTGTTAACAGAGCTCCAGCAGGCATATTCCTGCTCTGCAAAAACAGCATTTGGTAGTGGCGGCCGATGGCTGTGCATAGTGTCACCAGCCCGGGGGGAGATTTCCACCCTGCCCCCCCTGCCAGCCCTCCCCTGGCTCAGGTGCAAGTATCATGCACAGATGGACCATGGTCATGCAGGAGCAGAAAAGAGACTTGCCCAAACTGTTGCCACAAGGCTGGAGGTGCACAGGTGTCTAAAACATTGGTGGTCAACATGGGATTGTATGCAGAATGGTGACTATATGAATAACGACTACTGACACATGGAGCGGGTTGGCCGCAGGCCTTTATTACTGGTGTATTAAATCAATATTTTATTAATCAAACAACCATTGCAATAATGCATACCATATCACTTGCTTAACTTTAGGAAAAAACACCAACAGTCCTCAACCCAGTCACCACGGCTCGGGTTGGATTTTAACTTTTACTTAACCAACCCCTAATGTTTATTCACAAAACCAAAAGGGGGTACCACGTAATAATAGGCCGCGACAAGGGAGGGGGGGAGGGAGTTCGCAGGTAAGGATCACCGCTGGCTGCTGGCTGCTGGCTGCTTCCACTGCTGCACCTGCCTTAAGTGAGCTTCCCAGCTTCTGGAACCTTCTCTAGACCCCAGGTGACCTAATCCTGCCCTCTCATTGGTCCCTGGATCACCTCACCTAAAAAACCCTACCTTGCAGGTGTAGAAAGGAGGGGGCGGGGCCCCCACCCGCCCACCCTAGACCTAAACACCGCCCCCCCCCTTGCTACAGGTGGGGGGGGGGAATGGACCTTTTCATCTGCCCGCACTCCCATGGGCTCGGGGGGGGGGCTTAAACAGCTCCCTTCGCCTTCATTCTTCGTCAAAGGGTCACACATAATGCTAAGTAAATGTAATGCTACAGAAAGCTGTCATACTACAGACATGCGACAATAGATATTAATACAACAGATGGTCAGAGATTTAAAACATGCTTTAGGAGTTGGTAAAAAGCAGATGCATGCTTCAGGAGACAATCGAAGACTGGAGAAGCATTACATGAGACTGCTAGGGGTCAATGGAATAGGCAACACATAGTGCAGGGGCCCTGGGGACCACACAATAAATACCAAAGGGCTGCATGCATGCAGGTTGGGCACCAGGGTTCTAAATGCAATGAGTAATATTTCTTATACTACATATTATGTCATCTCTTTGAAGGTGCATTCCTGCCTTTGGGGTTGGTGCTACAGCCATGGATGGGATCAGCAGCAATGGCGGCTTCCTCTGTCTCTGTGGTTTTATCATCATTACAGTTGAAGTGGTGAGTGGTAGCCTGTTCCTTCCTTGGTATGATATTGATCTACGCTACATTCCATAGCATAAACAGATAAAGTGCATAGTGCTCAATAATTGATATTTTAAGTGAACAATACAGCGCCTAAGAATAATTCATCAATAGACAAAGTGCATCAAAAAAACAGCAACAGGATAATGAGAATATTATATGTTCAAAATCTCCATAAATCCTTGTGAAGCAACTTTGATCTTTACATCATCACCACTGCCAACGACTTTATAAAACAACACCCGGTGAATAAGGGTAAGTATCCTACTTACCAGACCACCATGACCTTTTTAATTAAAAAAAATTCCCGCACCTGGAACCGGGACCCCGCGAAGATTTTAGAACACATGACACCTGTCACAGATATACCCTCCCCCAGCATGCCCTGCGAGGGAGGAACTCCTCCAATTGGCTGCTGGGGAAGACTTGCTCTGCCAGAAACCCCTCTGGCGCCAACTGCTGGTCAGAGATGATACCACATCCCTAGAATGCAGACTGACCCAGGAGACCTTTCTGGAGTAAGAGAAGTCACAATTTAGATAAATCACGAATGGGAGCAATGTAACTCTCCCATTCCAACTAACTTTAGCGTAGTGCCCATGCTGAAAGCAAGGGGGTGCTACAATAGCGTAATACAGTTTTATTAAAATAAAATAAAACCACCAGCCAAATGGCCACTTACTTTAAAATGTGCCATTCCTCAGCACTGGAGGTATATCGCATCTAATACCAAGTGGGGTTGAGAAGCAGCCGTCCCGCTCATGCTTTGGTGGATTAGCGTACGTTCCACCACCTGGATATCAGAAACCAGAAGTGGCCGGAAGTACAAACTTGACCTGGACGCACCTTGACGTACGCTTCGTCATTGTGACGTTGTCAGGACAACGTCACAACGACGACATGTACGTTGAAGCGCATCCCATGTTTGCCTTCGAATAATTTCAGATCAACTGTTGTGATTGGCTCTCGAAAGATTATCCTACAACCGCTTTGAAAGTGGTGCTTTTTTTTCATGAGATTTTCTGATCGTGTGTACTAGGTTTAGGGAAGGGTCTATCCTAAGAAAGGGCATGTGTGTTATACAGTGAAGTAACCAAAGAAAAGTGAAACAGTTGATTATGAAAAAAAAAATTCAGGAGAATATTTTTTTTTTTTTTGCTGACTGGGACAGCGCAATTAGTTAATCTCAATGAGCTTGCCCAGAAGATGCCAAAAGACAATACTGAGTTGATTTCATGGCCAAGTTGCTGTGATTTGCTAGATGAAAGTCTATTTCAGCAATAAACCACCAAGTAAATAGAATTCAGATCAGTGATTTAGGGTATTAAATCAAATAGGTCAGTATAACAGCCAGTATAACAGCCAGGCAGCTAGCATTTTTAGAAGCATATAGCCTGCTATTTGTTACTCCGTACTCCGATGGCCATTGTTATATAGCCTGTGAGGTGCACCACTAAAGGGTTACAACAGTCAGAGCAGCAGATATCGTAGAAGACGTCTGATGTGAGTGTAAAGATATGAGTGTGAGCAATAACAAAGTCATCCTAGAAAAGTCTCTAATACCCTGTACGCACGATCTGAATTTCTGATGGGAAAAAATCTGATAGAATTTTCCATCGGAATTCCGTTTAAGCTGTCTTGCATACACAGTCAGACTAAAATCCGACCGTCCAAAACACGGTGACCTAAAAGACTACAACGAGCCGAGAAAAATTAAGTTCAATGCTTCAAGCATGCGTGGACTTGATTCTGAACATGCGTAGTTTTTTCTCTGTTGGAGTTCCACACAGACGATCGGAATTTCCATCGGAAAAAAAATTAAACGTTCTATTTCTAAACTCTGACGAAAAAGGTCCGATAGGGCCCACACACGGTCAGAATATACAATGAAAACATTCCGTCTGACTTTTTCCATCGGAAATTTCCGATCGTTTGTACAAGGCAAAGGCTTACATATTCATTGTCTTATACACCCATGTCTCAAAACCATGTACCTATTCACACAGTTTCTAATAAAAGAGTGGAGGAAGTTGGAGGATATCTTGAATTTAAGGTTGATAGGTCAAAACAAAAAAGTTACATAAGAGTTGAATAATTTTGTCTAAACTTTTTTTTTTTTTGGAAGTGTTCGCTTGACCAGTGGGTTGTCAGGTCCATATATTATATTTACAATATGTAGCATCTCTAGTGGTGCTGTTAGCTGGATCTAAGCTCACTACTTTCTGTATGTTTCATTCTTTCAGCTATAGTAAGCCAGACTCCGACACATATGAAGCCCAAGCCCAAGGCCACATGAAACCTCTCACACCATCACAGATAAGTGTCCATGTTGGGATGGATGACAGGAGAAGAGATATTTCCAGTAATTGGGACCAGATCAGTTACATAAGCCAAGGGTCTGCAAACAGAATCTCTCGACAGAATTCTCGACAGTCGACAGGAGAGAGACTGGATAAATGGTCTATCCTCATTAATGAAGCTGATGAGGACCAGTACATGTAAAACCACCAGTTAAAGGTGTAAAACACATTGACTTGTCGATCACTGGAGATATGCTGGGAAGCACCCTTTCAATTTATATTGCTCTTAATCGAAAAAAAGCCTCTGTTCCACTTAAAGAAGCCACTGTTTCACTCATAAGTCACTATTTCATTTAAAAAAAGACACTGTTCCACTTAAAAAGCCACTGTTTCACTCATAAGTCACTATTCCACTTCAAAAAAGACACTGTTCCACTTAAACAAGTAAAACATTGATATGACTTGAACTATACCACAAGATAAACTCTAAATATAAGTTCACATTTTTGTTTCTCTGATTAAAAAAACCTTAATTTTTCAAGTTTTGTCAGTTATTTACAATTTTTGACCATTAAAGCCAAAAATTAAATCTTGAACTGGATGCATTATGTCTGTAGTATATAGGGATCAGTGTTCCGCTTGAGAGAGATTTAGGAACAATTCGGGCATTGGGGTAATCAGCAAAGAGTATTGATAACATTCTTTTCTTCTTGTCCAAATGGAGACATCATATTATACCCTTCCCACTTGAATTGGCATAAGTTTCTCCTTGCTGTCCACATTTTAAATGTGTTACGTAGGGAACAACAAATAAGATCGTGAAATAACCCCTTCTGTTACTACTTTTACCTCTGTGTAAAACCATGTTGGGGAGTAAGAAAGATGGAAAGAAGGTTGAGAAAAAAAATGGAGGAGGTAGTATTGGGTTGGGAGGGAAATGGAGGGGAAGAAGAGCAGTAGGGTTAAGGGGGGGGGGGGGGGGAGACTTGTGTAGAGATTGTAATGTCCAATAGGCAATTCTATCTCTGAAATGTTTATGGGTTAAAATGAATTGGGATCCTCTACTTTTTGAGGCCAGATTTTTCAGGTATTCTGTTGTGGTTTTGAAAACATGAACCACTTCTTATGAAAAGATAATTTTTTCCTTTTTAAATGTACATTGTAGTAGAGAGATCCTCCCTGGATTTAGTATTGATAACTTGAGAGATCCAGCTAGTTCTTAGCCCAACAAAAATGCATTCTTTAAAGTGTATGTAAATCCAAACAATTAGCTTTTCGTATTTGCTCCTCTTTGGTTTGTTAACCCCTTGCCGACCGCCCCACATACGTACTGTGTACTGCGGGGCGGTGGCTCCTGTGCTCAGAAACATGTACAGGTATGTGATTCTGCATTCCTGAGTCTGCAGCCTACACGCGTGCCACCGGCGACCTGCTCCCAATGTGACCCAATCAGCGGGTCCGGCAGAGGCAGAATGGCGGTCTTCTGTTCTGTTAGTAGGGAAGACAGAGATCCTGTGTTTTTGCTAAGCAGGAACACGGATCTCTGTCTTCCCACAGTTAAAGCACCCCCCCCCCCCTGCACAGTTGGCAAGCACTCCCTAGGAACACATTAAAGGGGTTGAAAAGGTTTGTTTTTAATTTTCTAAATAGGTTCCTGTAGAGCTCTTTCACACGGAGCGCCCGTTCAGGTCCGCCTGCCAATTTTTTCAAGCGGACCTGAACGGGCGCTCCGTGCTCCTCTATGGAGCCGCGGACGTCAGCGTGTCATGCCCGCTGACATCCGACCCGCTCCGATCCGCCAAAGTGTGACGGAGGAAAAACCTACTTTTCCATCCGTCTGGCGGATCGGATCAGGTGAACACGGACAGACGGTCCGTGTTCATCCGATCCCCCCATAGGGGAGAGCAAAGAAAAGACAGGGCGGTCCCTGCACAGTGTGCCGGCACTGCCCTGTTATCCGCCGGCTCAGCGGGGATCAACGGAGCGATCCCCTCCGAGCAAGCGGAGGTTCATGGGGCGGATCATTACTGTAAGGAAATGTTAACCCCTTCCTTACCAGTGTCATTAGTACAGTGACAGTGAATATTTTTCAGCAATGATCACTGTATTGGTGCCACGGGTCCCCAAAAATGTATAAAAAGTGTCAGTGTCTGATTTGTCTGCCGCAATGTCGCAGTCCCGCTATAAGTTGCTGATCGCCACCATTTCTAGTAAAAATAAATAAATAAATATATCCCATAGTTTGTGGACACTTTTGCGCAATTCAATCTATATGTACTTATTGTTTTTCTACTACAACATTAGCAGAATACATATTGGCCTAAATTGATGAAGAAGTTTGATTTTTTACTTATTTTTTTTTGGTTTGTGTTTTATAGCAGAAAGTAAAAAATATATATATGTTTTTTTTTAATTGACAGCCTTTTTTATTTATAGCGCAGCTGTGATTAAATACCACCAAAATAAAGCTGTATTTGTGGGAGACAAAGGACACCAATTTTATTTGGGTACAGCATTGTACCACTGCGCAATTGTTAGTTAAAGTGGATGTAAACCCAATTTGATGTCACAATCATTTGTGCCCAGTCTTGCCATACAGAGTTAATCCAGCGCTGAGTAATCCTCTTTTATGTTCAGTGAAAACGAACAGCCTTCCAGATAAAACCCTGCCTAAATCAAAAAGTCCGGAATCTCTCTTCTTGCTTTGAGTGAGAGGTTATTTACAAATATAGCTAGGACATGTTTATCATATCTTATGTTTTGTTTATCATAAAATGAGGTGATATAACATCATAACACATCCTAGTAATATAGAATGAACTTTGGATCACCTCTTGTTATGATAAACATGTCCACGCTAGATATGTAAATAACCTGTTACTGAAAGCAATAACAGAGAAACGGACTTAACCTAATTTGGCAGGTTTTTATCTGAAGTCCGGTTAATTTGCACTGGACTTTAAAAGAGGATTACTCAGCGCCGGATTAACTCTGTGTGGCAAGACTGGGCACAGATGATAGGAAATCTTATACTCTACACATTGTGACATCCACTTTAAAGTAACAGGCCGTATCGTGCCTTGTTTTCTTTTTTTTCAATGCCTTGCTATCCTAGACTCCCCACTCTCCTTATTGCATAGATGCATGTCTGTGCTCTCAGGTTTCAATGTTCCCTGGGTTCCTTTGGCAAAGTTTATTCGTACTGAAAGAATTCATTAGCTCCGTGAGAATTTATAGTGTTCAGGTTTTTTTTGTAATCCTTCCACACCAATTTTGCTGATGAATGCTACACTATTGTTGATTGTCTACTAGCACTGTCTTCTTGGTATGGGACCCAATTAAATCTTAATACCCCCTGTATCTGTTTTGTATTTTATGTTTTGCAAAAACTCTTAAAAAAATGATTTGCAAAAAAAAGTGGAGTTACCCTTTAACCACTTGAGCCCCGAGCCTGTTTTTCAGATTCGGTGTTTACGAGACTAAAACAGTTTTTTTTGCTAGAAAATTACTTAAAACCCCCAAACATTATATATATATTTTTTTCTAACACCCTAGAAAATAAAATGGCAGTCATTGCAATACTTTTTGTCACACCGTATTTGCGCAGCGGTCTTACAAGCGCACTTTTTTTGGAAAAAAAACACTTCTTTGAATTAAAAAATAAGACAACAATAAATTTTGCCCAATTTTTTTATATATTGTGAAAGATAATGTTACGCCGAGTAAAATGATACCCAACATGTCACGCTTAAAAATTGCGCCCGCTCGTGGCATGGCATCAAACTTTTACTCTTAAAAATCTCGATAGGCGACGTTTAAAAAATTCTACAGGTTGCATTTTTTGAGTGACAGAGGAGGTCTAGGGCTAGAATTATTGCTCTCGCTCTAACGATCGCGGCGATACCTCACTTGTGTGGTTTGAACACAGTTTTCATATGCGGGCGCTACTCGCGTATGCGTTCGCTTCTGTGCGCGAGCTCGTTGGGACGGGGCGTTTTAAAAAAACACTTTTTTGTTTTCTTATTTATTTTTATTTTGTTTATAATTTTGTACACTGAAATAAATAAAAAAATATCACTTTTATTCCTATTACAAGGAATGTAAACATCCCTTGTAATAGAAAAAAGCATGACAGGTCCTCTTGAATATGAGATCCTGTGGTCAAAAATACCTCAGATCTCATATTTAGACTTAAATGCAAAAAAAAAAAAAAAAAAATGTTTCTTTAAGACGCTGGGCGGGACTGACGTTTTGACGTCACTTCCGCCCAGCAGAGCTATGGGGACGGGTGGGGGCGATTTTTCCCTCACTCGTATCCCAACACAGCTGCCGACAGGACCCGATCGCCTCCGCCGCTACCGACGGCTCCGGTAAGCGGCGGAGGGCACGGGAGAGCGTCGGGAGGGGGGGCCCTCTCCCACCACCGATAATGGCGATCTGGCGGCGAATCCGCCGCGGAGACCGCCGTTATCGTTTAGAGGACCCTTAGCACTAAAGATAGATATCTCGGTTGTGGCAGCAGCTGCTGCCGTTACCGAGATATCCATCTTTAAAAACATGACGTCTTTGGACGTTAGGCAGGAACCAAGTGGTTAAGCTTTGACAATAAAATAAAACGTAGAAGCTGATTGGTTTCTATGCAGAGCTGCACCAGATTCTGCATGCTCCAGTTTTAGTTCATCCCAGTGACTGATCGCAGGTGTAATGTTCTGCAGGCTTCATTGCAAACATTTGTAAAAGCATATTGGATTGTGAGACAGCTTTTCTACCAGAGCCTTTTTCTCTGATTTTGCACATGTTAAAGCGGAGTTCCACCCAGGGCTGTGTCCAATCACAGCCTTCACAGTGTAAACAGAGACACGTGTCTCTGTGTCAGTTCTTCTCACTGAGCTCAGTGCAAGGGGGGAAGCAGGGGGATTCTGTAATTTCTGTGACAGTCCTAAATACCCACACACAGTACACCAAGCACCACCATCCATTTCCCCATAAACCGCTCTCACAGTGCCCCCTTAAACAGCTATACCAGTGCCCAAAACATCTGCCAGTGTCCCATCACACCTCTACCAGTGCATAAAACATCTGTCTGGCCCCATCACATCAGTACCAGTGCACAAAACATCTGTCAGTGTCCCATCACATCTGTACCAGTGCACAAAACATCTGTCAGTGTCCCATCACATCTGTACCAGTGCACAAAACATCTGTCACAGTGCACAAAACATCTGTCAGTGTCCCATCACATCTGTACCAGTGCACAAAACATCTGTCTGGCCCCATCACATCTGTCAGCGTCCCATCACATCTGTACCAGTGCACAAAACATCTGTCACAGTGCACAAAACATCTGTCAGCGTCCCATCACATCTGTACCAGTGCACAAAACATCTGTCTGGCCCCATCACATCTGTCAGCGTCCCATCACATCTGTACCAGTGCAAACAACATTGGTGCCAGTGCACAAAACATCTGTCAGTGCCCAATCACATCTGTACCAGTGCACAAAACATCTGTCAGCGTCCCATCACATCTGTACCAGTGCACAAAACATCTGTACCAGTGCAAAAAACATCTGTCAGTGTCCCATCACATCTGTACCAGTGCACAAAACATCTGTACCAGTGCACAAAACATCTGTACCAGTGCACAAAACATCTGTACCAGTGCACAAAACATCTGTCTGCGTCCCATTACATCTGTACCAGTGCACAAAACATCTGTCTGCGTCCCATTACATCGGTGCCAGTGCACAAAACATCTGTCAGCGTCCCATCACATCTGTACCAGTGCACAAAACATCTGACTGGCCCCATCACACAGCGTCACCATCACATCTGTACCAGTGCAAAAACATCGGTGCCAGTGCACAAAACATCTGTCAGTGCCCAATCACATCTGTACCAGTGCACAAAACATCTGTCAGCGTCCCATCACATCTGTACCAGTGCACAAAACATCTGACTGGCCCCATCACATCTGTCAGCGTCCCATCACATCTGTACCAGTGCAAAAAACATCGGTGCCAGTGCACAAAACATCTGTCAGTGCCCAATCACATCTGTACCAGTGCACAAAACATCTGTCAGCGTCCCATCACATCTGTACCAGTGCACAAAACATCTGTACCAGTGCACAAAACATCTGTACCAGTGCACAAAACATCTGTACCAGTGCACAAAACATCTGTCAGCGTCCCATCACATCTGTACCAGTGCACAAATTATCTGTACCAGTGCACAAAAACATCTGCAATAGTGTTCCATTGTGACATCATCATCTGTCAGTGTACAAGTGCACAATGGAGGCGTTTAAATACCGAGGTTTGGCGCCTTTTCAAAAGCGTGCAGAATTTTAAACACTTGTCTACTGGGCACTTATACCCCCTACCTATCTAGGTAAATGTTCAGCTTTCAGTGCTGTCACACTTTGAATGTCAATTGCACGGTCATGCAACACGGTACCCAAATTACATTTATCATTTTTTTCACATAAATTGAGCTTTCTTTTGGTGGTATTTTTTTTGCTAAAAACAAAAATATATTTTTTTCTTAGTTTCTGTCAGTAAATTTTGTAAATAAGTAATTTTTCTTCTTCACTGATGTGCACTGATGAAGCAGCACTGATGAGCATAGATTAGGTGGTACTGATGAGGAGGCACTATTATGCCACACTGATGTGCACTGATAAGAGGCACTGATAGGGGGCACTGGTGGGCAATGATAGATGGCACGGATAGATGGCCCTGATGGGCAGCACTAATAGGTGGCACTGGTGGGCAATGATAGGCGACACGGATAGGTGGCACTGATGGGCGGCACTGATGAGCACTGAAAGGCAGCACTGACTGGCATCATTAAGGAGCAATGGGATAGAAAGAAGCTGCGCTAGTATAGATTAAATATATATAAAAAGGTGAACACAAAGTAATAAACTTAAAATCCGACATTCTCAATGAAGAAATGGAGAGTGATTATATAAACATATAAGAAATGTGTATAGTGAACCAGTTACTGGTATGTTCATTTAAAGTCCAAATATAGTAAATTAAATAAATTCACATAAAGTCCAAAAAAGAAAAAAATACAGATTTTAACTTGTAAACACAAAGGCCGGGATTCAGAAAGCTTTCAGATCTGCGCCGTCGCATCTTTAACCACTTAAGACCCGGACCAATACGCTGGCAAATGACCCAAGGGGTTTTTGCGATTCGGCACTGCGTCGCTTTAACAGACAATTGCGCGGTCGTGCGACGTGGCTCCCAAACAAAATTCGCGTCCTTTTTTTCCCACAAATAGAGCTTTCTTTTGGTGGTATTTGATCTCCTCTGCGATTTTTATTTTTTGCGCTATATACAAAAATAGAGCGACATTTTTGAAAAAAAATCATAATTTTTTACTTTTTGTTATAATAAAAAACCAATAAACTAAATTTTAGTCAAACATTTAGGCCAAAATTGATTTAGCCACATGTCTTTAGTAAAAAAAAAATCGCATTAAAAAAAAATTAGCTACCTAGCGGGAACAGCGACACTAATACAGCGATCAGAAAAATGATCGCTTAGTGACGCTGGCAATAGGGAGTGAAAGGGTTAACTAGGGCAGTGATCAAGGGGTTAAAACTTTATTGGGGGGGGGGTGGGGGGCTACCCTGACACTAACACTGACTGACTGTCACACTGTCTGTCACACTGACACTAAATACCGTAATCATACATGTATGATTACTGCATTCAGTGACACTGTGACAGGGGAGGAGGGGGGGGGGGGGCGATCGCGGGGGTTAAATGTGTTTGTGTGTGTGTGTAAGTGTGCTCTTGGTGCAGACTTACTTGTTGTGTTGTGATCTCTCCTCAGCGGCGCTTGAAACAAACGCCGAGGGAGAGATCACGTCGCTTCCTCCTTCCTGTGTTTACACAGGAGGAGGAAGTGACAGGGCGGGCGGGCGCGCGCATTGGCTGGGAGCGATCCGGAGGGGGCGGATGAAAACGGATAGCCGCCCCCACTTGTCGGATCGCTCCTGCAGCCGCGCGGACCGCCGCATGTACGGGGGGGGGGTCCGATCGGACCCCCGATCCCCCCCAAGGCACCAACGTATATATACGTTGATGTGCCTGTCGGTGCCATTCTGCCGACGTAAATGTACATGCGGCGGTCCTTAAGTGGTTAACCACTTCCATACCAGGCACTCATGCACCTTCCCGCCCAAGCCAATTTTCAGCTTTCAGCACTGTCGCACTTTGAATGACAATTGCGCGGTCATGCTACACTGTACCCTAACAAAATTGGCGTCCTTTTTTCCCCACAAATAGAGCTTTCTTTTGGTGGTATTTGATCACCTCTGCGGTTTTTATTTTTTTGCGCAACAACTAATAAAAGACTGAAAATTTAGAAAAAAATAAAAAAATTATTTTTTTCTGTTAACTTTTTTGTAAATAAGTATGTTTTCTCTTTCAATTACGGGCACTTATATGGCGGCACTGATGGGCACTGATGAGGTAGTACTGATAGGCACCGATGAGGTGGCACTGATGGGCACTGATAGGCGGCGCTGGTATGCGGCACTGATGGGCACTCATAGGTGGCACTGATGGGCATTCATAGGCGGCACTTATGGGCACTCATAGGCGGCACTGGGAACTCATAGGCGGCACAGAATGGCACTCATGGGTGGCACTGATGGGTACTTATGGGTGGCACAGATGGGCACTGATAGATGGGCACTGGACATGGATTGGCACGGAGGGGTGGCACTGAAGGACACTGGGGTGGCACTGATGGACTTTGAGGGGTGGCACTGATGTATATGTTGCCAGTCAGTGCCCATGTGTGAGGGGGGGGCTGCGCTGATAAACAATCAGCGTGAACCCCCCCTGTCAGGAGAGCCGCCGATCGGCTCTCCTGTACTCGCGTCTGTCAGACGCAAGTGAGAAAGAGCCATATATGGCTCTTCCTGTTTACATCGTGATCAGCCGTGATTGGACACGGCTGATCACGTGGTAGCGAGCCTCCGCCAGAGACCCGTTACCGAGATCGGTGATGCAGGGTGTCAGACTGACACCCCGCATCAGTGATCGCCGCGCTGCGCGCCCCCACGGGGCTAGATACGCCGATTCACGAGCGTACTTTCGCCCGGCGCATTGATATACGTCGTTTACATAAGGCGTACGACCGGCGTAAAGTTACCCCTGCTATATGAGGCGCAGCCAATGTTAATTATGGACGTCGGAACAGCCGTCAAATTTTACGTTGTTTACGTCGTTTGCGTAAGTCGTACGCAAATAGGGCTTTGCGTAAGTTACGTTCACGTCGTAGGCAGTGTTTGACGTATCTTAGGTATTCTATCCGACGTGATTCTGAGCATGCGCACTGGGTTATGTCCACGGACGGCACATGTGCCGTTTGTTAAGCCATGCATCTACATGGGTTCACGCTTCATTATCATACAACACGCCCCCTACCTACCTACTTTGAAATACGCGGGCTTACGCCGGCCCATTTACGCTACGCCGCCGTAACTTAGGGCACAAGTTGTTTCTGAATACGGTACTCGCCTCTCTAAGTTACGGCGGCGTAGCGTATATGAGATGCGTTACGCCCGCCTAAAATTACGCCATTCTTTCTGAATCCTGGCCCAAATGTCAGAAATAGGCTTTGTCATGAAAGGGTTAAACTAGCGGTGCTTTACCGCTAGCGCACCCCCGTCCCAGTGTGAAAGGACCCTAAATACTTTGGACTGTCTTCTTTCCAAATAGGGGTAATTTGGTGGGTATTTGTACTGTCGTAATAAGTTAGGGCCTTAAAGAGGATGTCACAATGTAGAGTATAAGATTTCCTATCATCTGTGCCCAGTCTTGCCACACAGAGTTAATCCAGCGCTGAGTAATCCTCTTTTATGTTCAGTGAAAACGAACAGCCTTCCAGATAAAACCCTGCCTAAATCAAAAAGTCCGGAATCTCTCTTCTTGCTTTGAGTGAGAGGTTATTTACATATCTAGCTAGGACATGTTTATCATATGTTATGTTTTGTTTATCATAACATGAGGTGATATAACATCATAACACATCCTAGTAATATACAATGAACTTTGGATCACCTCTTGTTATGATAAACATGTCCACGCTATTAGTGTAAATAACCTGTTACTGAAAGCAAAAACAGAGAAACGGACTTAACCTAATTTGGCAGGTTTTTATCTGAAGTCCGGTTAATTTGCACTGGAATTTAAAAGAGGATTACTCAGCGCTGGATTAACTCTGTGTGGCAAGACTGGGCACAGATGATAGGAAATCTTATACTCTACATTGTGACATCAAAAAAAAAAATTTTTTTGGGGGGTTTACATCCACTTTAAGAAATTAGGCCGTCAGTACATCAGGTGTGATCAATTTTCAATGACTGGCACCATAGCTTGTAGCTTCTGTAACTTTCACACAGACCAAATAATATACACAGGTTATTTATACCAAAGAAATGTAGCAGCATACATTTTGGTCAGAATGTAAGGCCTCGTTCACACATGGATCCGTTCAGGTCCGTCTGTCAGTTTTTCAGGCGGACCTGAACGGGCGCTCCATGCACCCCTATGGAGCGTCGGATGTCAGCGGAGACATGTCCGCTGACATCCGACCTGATCCGATCCGCTAAAAACAAACGTATGGGGCTCACGTCCCCATCCGTCCATGCGGATCGGATCGGGAAAGATCTGATGAAAACGGACATGCTGTCCGTTTTCATCAGATCGCTCCATAGAGGACAGCGGGACTCGACAAGCTCCTCCCCGCTCAGTGAGCAGAGAGGAGCTTGTCATCCGTCGGCTCAGCGGAGATCTGCGGACTGATCTCCCGCTGAGCTGGCAGACACAGGCGGACTCCGTCGGAACGGACTGCGACGGAGTCGGCTATGTGTGAACGAGGCCTAAGAAGAAAAAGTACCCATTTGCAAAATATTATAACAGAAACTAAGAAAAACGTTTTGATTAATAGCCACCAAAAAAATCTGTGTGAAAAAAATGATAACGTTTTTATTTGGGTACAGTGTTGCATGACTGAGTAATTCTCATTCAGTGCTCGTTCACACCAGAGTGCTCTGCGAGATTGCATGTGAATCGCACCACACTGCGGTGTTCACACCCATGCGATCTGATTCATGTCTGAACTGTCAGTTCGCAGTGTGATATGCGAACTGACACTCCTGGCAGTTCGCATATGGCAGTGTGAACTGCTGTGCAAGTCAGGTGCAATGCGTGAACCCGTAGTGGATTTGCAGGGTTCCCACATGGCACAAGTATAAACTAGGACTCAAAGTGTGAGAGCGCTGAAAGCTAAAAATTGGTCTGCATAAGAAGGGGGTGAAAGTGGCCAGTATTGAGGTTAATTACCACTTGTTTTTTTTATTTATTTGCTAAGTAAATGAAAAAAATAATGAACATTTTAAAACAAAAAAAAAAAACGAATTTTCCTTGGTTCATAAATAAATAATCGGCAGCAAAAACTTATCCTCCACTGCTCCCCTCCTCCCTTCCTCCTCCTTTCCTAACCAGTGACCGCCGCTCATAGGGGCGCACGGGCCCCCCATATCCATTTGTCTGGTCACCTAATCTACATGCAGGGTGTCGGACACATGGATTACAATGTTTTTGTTTTTTTTTGGAAGCACGTGATTAGAGCCCGAGGCTCTAATTGTCTTTAAAAAAAGTGGGCTCGGAGGCATAGAGTGGTGGTTGGAAGAATGGCTGGCAAGAGGTTTGAGCACCAGCTGCCACTGTTGCTAACCCCTCCAGTAGTTGCTGGTGCCCCCCTAGGGTAAGGAGTATGAGGGAGCTGTAGGGCGGCTGGTGCTCCAAATTTTTGGGGGGGCGCAAACAAATGAAAAAAACAAACAATTGCAGCCTCACTGTGCCCATCAAACGCAGCCACTGTGCCATCAATTGTCACCACTGTGCCCTTTAATTGTCACTACTGTGCCCTTTAATTGTCGCCACTGTGCCCTTTAATGGTCGTCACTGTGCCAATTGTCGTCACTGTGCCAATTGTCGCCACTGTGCCCTGTAATTGTCGTCACTGTGCCAATTGTCACCACTGTGCCCTTTAATTGTCGCCACTGTGCCCTGTAATTGTCGCCCACTGTGCCTTTTAATTATTGCCACTGTACCAATTGTCACCACTGTGCCCTTTAATTGTCGCCACTGTGCCCTGTATTTGTCACCACTGTGCCAATTGTCACCACTGTGCCCGTTAATTGTCGCCACTGTGCCCTGTAATTGTCGCCACTGATGACGATTCAGCCAATCAGGTTACCGGTAACAGAACCGGTGATTGGCCGAGACGCCTGTGAATGAATGAATGAATGAATGAATGAAAACTTATATAGCGCGGCACATGCGAACTGAATCGCCTCTGGGCGCTTGTTGTTCCTGTCTCCTTCGATATCAAAAGAGAAAAGTCTTGACCTTTTTCCTAAATGCTAGGTGGTTCTCCTCCAACCGAATGCTGGTTGGTAAAGCGTTCCATAGTCTTGGACCTTGGATCGCGAATCTTCTTTCTCCTTTGGACTTGAAGTTGGCTTTCGGAACCTGGAGCAGGTTCTGATTAGTGGATCGCAAAACGCGATTGGGGTTATGAGCTTTTATTATTTCGCATAAATAAAGGGGGGCATTCCCATGGACACATCTATGCGTAAGACAGAGAGCTTTAAAAGCAATTCTGTCTTTAACTGGCAGCCAATGAAGGGCTCTCAGTGAAGGTGAGATGGATTCCCAGGGTTTTTTCCCAGTCACAAGTCTGGCGGCCGTATTCTGAACGACTTGCAGACGAGCGATTTGGTACTTGGGGAGTCCGAGGTAAAGGGCATTTGCATAATCCAGCCTGGAGTTTACAATTGCTCCCACCACGACCGCTAAATCTTCTTTAGGGATGAACGGAGTGAGTCTGCGTAGTAGGCGCAGCAGATGGTGAGATCCGCTGACTACTGACCCTATTTGTGCGTCCATTGTCATAAAGGAGTCAAAAATGACCCCTAGGCTTTTGACTTTGGCGCTAGGGGTGATGAGTTTGCCCAAAATAGGCGGGGGGGTCCACGCTGTTGAAAGTTTATTCCTGCGCTTGGCGTGAAACAGGAGAAGTTCTGTTTTCGCTCCATTGAGTTTACGATAACTCTTTATCATCCAGTCCTCTATCAAAGAGAGGCATGTCTCTAGATTGAGGTGGTGATCCTTTCTGTTGCAGATGCGGAAATACAGTTGCGTGTCATCTGCATATGAGTGGTAGAGCAGTTTTTGGCTGCTGATAATCTCAAAAAGAGGACGAAGATATATGTTAAACAGCACTGGTGACAGAGGCGATCCTTGAGGGACTCCGCATGTTACTGTGCGTTTCTCAGACGTAAAAGGTCCTAACTTACTGTTTGCGATCGGTTTTCCAGAAAAGAGGAGAACCAAGATAAATCGCCTTCTGCGACTCTGGCTACTTCAGCAAGCCGAGTCAGTAACAGTTTGTGGTCTACAGTGTCGAAAGCTGCACTTAGGTCCAACAGAACTAGAAGACAAGATTCTCCTTCGTCTGCGGCCTTGAGAACATCGTCCCATACTTTCAGCAATGCTGTTTCTGTCCCGTGTCCGGGACGGAAGCCTGATTGCAATGGGTCAAGTAGCTTGTGGGTATCTAGATGCTGTTGCAGCTGTTGTACCACTACTTTCTCCATTATCTTTGAGAGTACATTAAGGCTTGTTATGGGACGGCGGTGGAGTGGGTTCTTGGGGTCCAGGGAGGGTTTCTTCATGATGGGTTGGAATATACCCTCTTTCAACTGTGAGGGCACTATGCCCTCCAAGAAAGACTGGTTGATAAGCTGCGTGATGGGAGGAGCCAGGATGTAGGCGCATTCCTTCAGCAGTTTTGTGGGGATAATGTCATTTGGCGCTGTGCCATTACGCAAAGCGCCAATAACATTCTTAGTGGTCTCAATGGAGATGGGTTCCAGGGTAAACTTACCTGATATAGGAGAATTACTATGGGTGCTGTGTGAGAGGCTGCAGGGGGCTGAGGGGGGAATTGTTTTGCTGAATGCTTTCACGGATTGCCTCGATTTTATTAATGAAGTAATCCGATAGTTCATTGCAAAATTCTTGTGTGTCTGAACTAGGGGCTTCAATGCATCCTGGTTTCATGGTCTGGGTGACCATCTTGAAGAGTTCGCGGGGGCGGTTTAAGGCGCTGTTGATAGCCTCCGAAAAATAATTTTTCTTGGCTTGGAAAATTTCTTTGTGGTATTTTCTTGTTGTCGCCTTGTAGATGGATAGGTTTAGCTCTGAAGAACATCTTTTCCAGGCAGATTCTGCCCTTCTGCGTTCTTGCTTCAGTAACGACAGCTGGTTGTTAAACCAGCTGCGGTTGTTTTTTCGGATGCGGGTTTTACGTTTCGGCGCTACCAAGTCGGCTGACTGTAGCATGGCCGAATTTATGGCATCCAGTGTTTCCACGGCCGTTTGATGCGGCTGAATTGTTTGTATTTTTTTCCCTAACGTGGTTTTGAAGAGATCCGAATGGAGCTTCTTCTGACATCTAGTCCGATGTGTTGTCACTGGATTTGATGTATTTATTAAGGGGGGGATATTGGAAATAATGAATTTAATTGCATGGTGATCTGTCCATGGCAATGGTTCATTTTCCAGAATTTTTATTTCCTGTCAGTCTTATCCAAGGAACGCACTCCCCGTGCGTCCCTGGAAAAGTATTTGGAAGCCTATTACAGCCTGAGGGCTGTAATCGGAAAGCCTATTAGAGCCGCTGGCTCTGATAGGCACTTCCACAGCCAACCAGCTGCCGTTATTCAGATGGCCCGCACTCACCAGGGGGGCGGCCACCTGAATAGTCGGCGGCAGCTGCAATACATAGAATGAATGAATGAATGAATGAAAAACTTATATAGCGCGGCACATGCGAACTGAATTGCCTCTGGGCGCTCGTTGTTTCTGTCTCTCTGGTCATCAAAAGAGCAGAGTTTTTCTCTGTCTTCTGAAGGCCAAGTGGTTTTCCTCCAACCGAATGCTGGTTGGTAAAGCGTTCCATAGTCTGGGACCTTGGAAAGCAAACCTTCTTTCTCCTTTGGACTTGTATCTGGCTTTGGGTATTTTGACTAGATTTTGGTCGGTGGATCGCAGAACGCGATTGGGATTGTGGGCTGCTATCTTTTCGCATAGATATTGCGGAGCCTTCCCATGGATGCACTTATGAGTCAGACAGAGTGTTTTAAAAACAATTCTGTCTTTTACTGGCAGCCAGTGAAGGGTCCTCAACGAAGGTGAGATTGATTCCCAGGGTTTCTTTCCAGTCACCAGTCTGGCGGCCGTATTTTGAACGACTTGCAGACGAGCGATTTGGTACTTAGGGAGTCCGAGATAGAGGGCATTTGCATAGTCCAGTCTGGAGTTCACAATTGTTCCCACAACGACTGCTATGTCTTCTTTGGAGATAAATGGAGTAAGTCTGCGTAGTAGGCGCAGCAGATGGTGAGATCCGCTGACTACTGACCCTATTTGTGCGTCCATTGTCATGTAGGTGTCAAAGATGACCCCGAGACTTTTGACTTTGGAGCTAGGGGTGATGATCTGGCCCAGAATGGGCGGGGGTGTCCAGGTTGTTGCCAGCTGACTCTTGCGACTGGCTTGAAACAGAAAAAGTTCTGTTTTGGAACTGTTGAGTTTAAGATAACTCTTAAGCCCCTTACACACGGCAGAGAACCTCGACGGGCGGAACACATCGTTCCGCCCGTCGAGGTTCTCTGCCGGCCGTCAGAATCGGTGACCCGCCCGTTGAGAAAGGCAACCAGCCATTAATCCCGACGGGCCGTCGAGCAAATAGAGAACCTGTTCTCTATTTGCTCGACGGGTTTTCCGACGGGCGGGGCTCGCCGAGAGCGTACACACGGCCGAGGTTCTCGCAGAATGTGGCTCCCAGCGAGGTTCTCGCTGGTTTCTGCCGAGAACCTCGGCCGTGTGTACGGGGCTTTAGTCATCCAGTTTTCTATCAAAGAGAGACAATTCTCTAAACTGTGATGATGATCCTTTTTATTGCAGATGCGAAAATAGAGTTGCGTGTCGTCTGCGTATGAGTGATAAAGTAGTTGTTGGCTACTGATTATTTCAAAGAGAGGGCGAAGATAGATGTTGAAGAGCACCGGTAATAGGGGGGATCCTTGAGGGACTCCGCATGACAGCGTGCGTTCAGGGCCGATCCGCCCTATAGGCTCACTATGCAAGCCGCTTAGGGCCCTGTAAAGCTGCGGAGGGGCCCCAAATTACTAGAGGCCCCCACCTGGTGAGAAGTCATTTTCGGCTTCTCGCCGGCTGCATGGGAGAAGAGGTAAGAAGTCAGCACCCCCCTGCTTCTCAACTTTAATGTGACATGTCATTTTCGGCAGTCCACCCCCCCCCCCCCCGCTTTTTACAATTGATATGTGACATGTCATTTTTTGTGATCGGGCTCTATCCAAGGGGATTGGTGAAGAGTTATGGGTGATGGCATCAAGGGTCAGGTAGAGGGCCCCTTAGCAGAATTTTGCTTAGGGCCCCAGGGAGGTCAGGATCGGCACTGCGTGCGTTTTTCAGAAGTGAAAGGTCCCAATTTCACTGTTTGTGATCGGTTTTCCAGAAAGGAGGAGAAACATAATAGATCACCTTCTGCGACTCTGGCTACCTCAGCCAGCCGAGTCAGTAACAGTTTGTGGTCTACCGTATCAAAGGCTGCGCTTAGGTCCAACAGAACCAGGAGACAAGATTCTCCTTTGTCTGCGGCCTCAAGAGCGTCGTCCCATATTTTGAGCAATGCTGTTTCTGTCCCGTATCCGGGACGGAAACCTGATTGAAATGGATCAAGTAGATTGTGGGTATCTAGATGCTGTTGCAGCTGTTGTACCACTACTTTTTCCATTACCTTTGAGAGTACATTTAGGCCTGTTATGGGACGGCGGTGATTAGGGTCTTTGGGGTCTAGGGTAGGTTTCTTCAAGATGGGCTGGATTATGCCCTCTTTCAGCAGGGAGGGCACTATGCCTTCCTTGAATGACTGGTTTATGAGCTGCGTGATGGGTAGTGCCAGGATTTCGGCACATTCCTTCAGCAGCTTAGTAGGGATAATATCATTAGGCGCTGTGCTGTTTCGCAAAGTACCGATGATATTTCTTGTGGCATCAACGGTGATGGGTTCCAGAGTGAACTTGGTTGATTGTAGAAGGTTCCTATGGGTGTTCTGAGGTTGATTAAGAGGATGGTTGCAGGGGGTATTATTTTGTCGAATGCTTTCTCGGATTCCCTCAATTTTATTGATGAAGAAATCCGACAATTCATCGCAAAACTCTTGGGTATCTGAATTCGGGGCTTCAAGACAGCCTGGATTCATGGTCTGAGTGACCAGCTTGAAGAATTTGCGGGGGCGATTTAGGGCATTATTGATGGCCTTAGAAAAATAATTTTTCTTGGCTTGGAAGATTTCTTTACGGTATTTCCTTGTTATTGTCTTGTAGCTGATGAGGTTCTCTTCTGAAGCGCTTCTATTCCAGGCGGCTTCCGCTCTTCTGCGCTCTTGCTTCAGTAGCAACAGCTGGTTGTTGAACCAGCCGGACTTGTTTTTCCGAATGCAGGCTTTGCGTTTCGGTGCTACTAAGTCGGCAGACTGTAGTAGGGCTGTATTTATGGCATCCAATGTATCTGACACTGTTCGGAGTGGTTGGAGTGTTTTTATTTTATTTCCTAAGGTAGATTTGAAGAGTTCCGAATGGAGCTTCTTCTGAGATCTAGTCCAGTGTGTTGTCACCGGCTTAGGTGTTTTTATCGATGGGGGAATTTTGGAAATTAGGAATTTAATTGCATGGTGATCTGTCCATGGCAACGGTTCATTTTCCAAAATACTTATTTCCAGATTTTGCCTGAAAATTAGGTCGAGCATGTGACCTGAAGCATGTGTGGGGCCACATACTAGTTGTTGTAGTCCTAATCCTTCCAGGTGGTCAATACAGGCGCCGGCGACGGGATCCTGTGAGGAGTTGGCCCAGAGGTTGAAGTCCCCGAGCAGCAAAAGGTGTTTGCTGTTTAGGGTATAAGTGGAGATAAATTCCGTCAGTGATGCTAAAAACTGCGATTTTGGCCCGGGTGGCCTGTAGCAGAGTAGAATACGGACGGTCTCCTGGGGATTTAATTGCAGTTGTAGAGTAAGGGTTTCCATGAATGGAAGAGGATTTTGAAGGACTGGTTTAGTGATCGCAAGATGCGTCTCGTGGATCACCGCCAGGCCCCCTCCTCTTTGCCCTATTCTGTTTTCCGTTATAATACGGTAGTTTTCTGGCACCAGTTCTCCTAGAATGGTGTTACAGTCGGCTGTGAGCCAGCTTTCTGTAATAAAGAGGCAGTCTAAATCGTATTGTAATATGAAATCATGGATTTCTAGTCGGTGTTTTACAGCCGATCTTGTATTGATCAAAGCACATGATATGTGCTTAGGTTAGGATGGGTGACCGAATTCTTTGACCGTCGATCGTCGATCGATTCAAGAGTTGTTCAGTTTTTAAGGTCTTTTTTGTGACGGCTGGTAGCGCTGTGGCGAATCGCCTCAGACTCCACATGGTTTCTGCCGAGTAGCGCAGATTAGCCAATGTTGTCCGTCACCATGGGAGGGGGGGGGGGGAACGGTCAGATGGCGATGGAGGAAGGTTCTGTGAATCTTCTCTCCTGGCTTTTTTGGTCCAGAGGAAGGCAAAAAAAAACTGGAGCTTGCTGTGCCAATGTGCTGGGCCAGGGAAAAAAATTCCTTCCTGATCCCTAAAGGCGATCGGCCAAGACCCTGGATCAAAAGCTGTTAAATTGTGAGGGGCTGGGGGTAGGAGATATCTATAACTAGGGGGGTGTACCAAGATGGCCGCCGGCCTGGTACAGAAACCCAGGCCGGGGGGGTGTCAGCAGGGTGAGAGGCGGCTGGGTTGATTATCTCGGGGGTGGATGGAGTCCTCCAGGGGGTGAAAGGGGGTATTCTGGGCACTTTAGGTTAATCTGGGGGTGATAATGGAGCGTGCGCCGCTAGGCCGCGGGCGAAGCCGCGGTCTTTCCTAAGCCGCGGCTGCCGCGGGTCTAGCATAGGCTGGCGCAGTGCCGTGAAAGAGACGGGAATCAGCGTTGGGGGGTGGGAGGCGGCGAGGAAAGGATGCCTCTACAATGGGCAGTGGTGCGAATGTAATGAGGGGGATTCGATCGTCTGTCTCCCGGGATAGAAAGTCGCGGCTTGTCCTGAAAAGGACGGCCGATCTCAGTCCCAGGGAGACAGGCAGGCAGGCTTACCTTCAGAGGAGGAGAGGAGGAATCTGGAGGTTTTTTCGGAGGATGGACGGAGGATGAAGCAGGGGTGGATAGGTGCGTCTGCCTGGAGCTGGAGCAGGAACGGGGGCTGGCAAAAAACAAACCCTACCTATCCAGGGAGTATGAGCCACACGTCCTACTCCTAGGAATCGTGCACCAGTAGCTGCTACCCCCTGGTTCTAGCCCTAGGAGAGAGAGAGGGCTGACACGTCCAGCAGTAGACACCTGGGTGTGAAAAACAGCACGGAGAGGGGGAGAGAGGAGGAGAGAGCACGTCTTGCTGCTACTGCGGTCAGAGCTCATCTGCATGCATGAATCTATGTATTGTATTCAGTGGTGGTGCGGGAGCGAAAGGGAGCTGCGCTCCAGCACCCTCTATGGACGCACCGCCACTGGTTGCCACCTCATCCCTTTAAACACGAACACATATGAATTACACAGGTTCTTAGGCTAATTTAATGCAGATAAGACACCAAGTAAGTTTAATTACCACCTTAAACGCTTGCCGACCGCCGCACGCCGATGTACGTTGGCAGAATGCCACGGCTGCGCATATTGGCATAGAGGTACGTCCCCTTTAATATGCGCAGCCGTGGGTCACACAGCGCGCCATCGCCCGTGCGTTAGCGACCCAGTCAGATACTCCGTGACCGGGCCCGCGGGACCCGTGGACCCGATCGCCGCCGGTGTCCCGTGATCAGGTCACAGAGCTGAAGAACGGGGAGAGGTAAGTGTAAACAAACCTCTCCCCGTGCTTACTAGTCAGACTGTCACTGAGCGTCTGTTCCCTGTCATAAAGAGCAACGATCAGTGACGTCACATGCCAAGCCACGCCCCCACACAGTAAGAATCACTCAGTCACTCACTTCAGCGCCCCCTACAGGTTAACCCCTTCACTGCCAGTATTATTTTCACAGTAATCAGTGCATTTTTATAGCACTGAGCGCTGTAAAAATTACAATGGTCCCAAAATAGTGGCAAAAGTGTCCGCCATAATGTAGCAGTCATGATAAAAAACACTGATCACCACCATTACTAGTAAAAAAATAAAAAATAATAATAAAAATGCCATAAAACTATCCCCTATTTTGTAGACGCTATAACTTTTGTGCAAACCAATTAATAAATGCTTATTGCGATTTTTTTTTACCAAAAATATGTAAAAGAATACATATCGGCCCAAACTGAGGATTTTTTTTTTATATATTTTTGGGGGATGTTTATTATAGCAAAAAGTAAAAAATATTG